>CM030854.1:1792704-1835204 GCA_018105865.1 Metaphire vulgaris
CCAGTGTTTTGAATCTCATTGAATCTACCTGATTTATGAGAATAATAATATACGAAAACAAATAAGTTACTAACACATGATTTTCAACGACACAATTAAAATAAATAAAATCACAGAAGAAGTAATATATGCCAATAAATAAACGATAATGTCAAACAAATAAAAAATACGGGAATCCTCTCGATTTATAAGACTGCCGCCTTCTGGATTTCTAGAACTTTTCCGATGATAGATCATGATCTTTCATCATTTGACTGACCGAATGGGAGCTTTTTATTTCAGGATGTTGTTTTTCACTAATTTATCGATTAAATGCACGAAATTCAGAGTCTCGTGACTGTGAAATCGTACCTTTATAAGCGTTTGTCCTGCTCAGAATCGCGCATTTAGTGCTTTTCTCCTGACTTTCCACTGTTTTTATGCCTCTGTGGCGATTTTTCATGCTAGGAATTCGCAAAAAATGTATTTTTATTAGTTTCGTTTTCTTCTTTTAAAATTTTCTGAATATTTGATTATAATTAAACTCTTCAGGATCAAGTCAGTCGTAAGGTCTTTGACATCATGAAATCATCCCTAGATAGTTTTTAAGGGCGGCACCAAGCTATTATTATTATTATTATTATTATTATTATTATTATTATTAGTAGTAGTAGTAGTAGTAGTAGTAGTAGTAGTAGTAGTAGTAGTAGTAGTAGTAGTAGTAGTAGTAGTAGACTACTACTACTAGTAGTAGTAGTAAAGATTTGGTCGAAGACTGCATGCTGTTTTTACGTGATGTTAATCTAGAACCTGTAATAATAGTAATGATGATGATGATGATGATGATGATGATGATGATGATGATGATGATGATAATAAATACTGAATTTGGAGAGTTCACTAGGATCTGTCCTATGAGAACCACTTTCACTTTGGATTAGAATGGAATTGTTGTAGGTTTTGACTTGTTCTAGGATTCAGATTATGCATGGAAGGTTTTAAAAGATAAATTGCCAGTTTAAGACTCTGAGTAAGTTTGACCTCCATGCTAATCAGTTTGTTTGTTTTAGTTTTCTGACTCGATGGCCGAGAATGTGTTGTCGCCGACCGGCAGCAACATGCTGTTGGTCGACCCGTCTTCTCCGACCGGTCACAATCACCACAACTCTGTCCCTTATCATGGAATCGAGACACCGGCGCAGACGTTTTCCGAAGATGTGCCGTTGCTCGGCGACCGAACCGGAGAAGACGAGGTTTCCAGCTGCGGAAGAGGAGAGCGACAGAAGAGTGACGCTCTTGTTGATTACGAATTCAGGTGAGGGGTCACAGGTGAGGGTCACAGGTGAGTGACCACAGGTGAGTGATCACAGGTGAGGGATCACAGGTATGGAATCACAGGTGGGGGATCACAGGTGAGGGTTACTGGTGATGGTCACAGGTGAGGGATCATAGGTGAGGGATCACAGGTGATGGAAATGTGCTGTGAGGAAGTACATTTAACTGATTTTAGTGCTAAATCTATCTACATATTGAAATTGCTGCTCATAGGGAAAAAGAAGCACCCAATATGCTAGACACATCTTGAGAGGACCCTGCTCTGAAGAAGCCCAAGAGATTCTAGAGGGAAAATACGTAGGTCCTAAGGCTAAAGGAAGACCAAGAAGAATGTCGATAGATGACATGAAACTGGGCGGGAATTGAAAACTATGGGAGGATGGAAGGAACTGCTGAGGGCTTATTTGGACAGAGACAAACTTCGCGACTGCCAACCCCGAAGTTGAAGACAGCACACAATTCTATTGATTTAATGACAGCTAAAATAATAGAACAAATATATATATATATATATCTATATATAAGATATATGTCTGTTATATATTGGTTGACTATTGGTAGACGGTTTATATAGCGTTGACTATTGGTAGACGGTTTAGACCGTATTCCTTGTGAATGCGTTTTTGTTAACTCTATTGGTAACAATTGTTGAGAATTATTTTAACAATTTAAATTTTAAAAAAAGAGTTATTTAATTAACATTTTAACTACAAAAATACGTTACAGCTTGGCCACAGTTGCGTGATTTTTAACGCACGTAGGCCTAGTTTATTTACGTGGTGGCAGAGAGCTTGGCTAGGTGGCGATCATTGAAATGTTGTTCAGCATGAATTCAATGATTGGGTTTTGAGGTATTGGATTAGTATTATGCTTTATAATGCCTCTTTCTTATATTATCAATAGGGGTATGTGTGAAATTATGTAACTGAAATTATTTGCAATTTAAAATTTTAGTTTTTTAATTTTCTTTAATGTGATCGTCGGTTTTGAATCTACGATGCTTTATAATGATTTTATCAAAGATTTTGCTGCTTTTTCAAATCAAATACTTTTCATCCATGGAACATGCTTTCAGGTGGAGTTTGAGTATGAGTTGTCAGAATTCTTCGGTTGATGGTGGCTCGCCGCACGTCGGTGTCGAAGGGGGAGCATCGGCCACGAGGCGAACGCTCGGCACCTTTGCCGGGGTCTTCTGTCCCGTCGCGCTCTCGATGTTTAGCACCTTGCTGTTCCTTCGTCTTGGTTGGTTCGACACTTTCTTGTGAAATTTTTTGTTTGATTTTGTTATGTAATCGACGAAGAAATTGTCAGGTTATTGACGGAACTAAGCGGTCGATATCTTGATCCACGAGTGGATTTGATGATCTGTGGACAGTTTTAGCATTAACACGTTTCCTTCTCACACTCTTGCAGAATTTAATAAAAAGATTTGCCAAATTTCTCATCTGTGGTTTTATTAAAAAAACTTATTCCAAAAAATTCTCACCTTTACAGTCGAATCCCGCTATATCGAACTCGCTTATATCGAAATACCGCTTATATCGAAGTTTGAGTGCCGTTCCCGCCAAAACAGTGTTAATGATAAAGGAGTCGAATATATCGAACCTCGGATATATCCGAAGTATTTATCATATTTATCACGGTCCCTTGAACTTCGATATAACGAGGTTCTACTGTATTCAGTTGTGAATAATTAATTAATTGATTTACTAATTGATTTAGTATTTGCCAACTGACAATGCTCCTTTGTTTTGTTGATGCTTACGGAATTGATGCACTATGCTGCCAAGCTGTCAAGCGTTATTAATGCTACAGAAATTTAGTTTTTACTTACTTACTTGCTTGATTTTTAGGACTGGTTCTTGGTCAGGCCGGTTTCATCCAGACGCTTGTTATGTTCTTTCTTGCCTACGCCATTTTGTTTACGACAATCCTGTCAATCTGTGCGATATCGACCAATGGGGCAATCGAAGGGGGAGGGGCATACTGTATCCTTTTTTTGTGTCTACGTCCGAGACAAGGATTTCGAAGCCGATCTGGCACTTTGCTGATATTTAAAAATCTGTAGCGATAACAATGTCCTCTCGACCTCAACATTTAGGCAGACTTTGGTTTTGGTTTTTAACACTCCTGACTTTAAGCAGGTTCTTGCGTCTAATAATCTAATTAGTCTTGAACTTCTATAGCGCCGCTTCATAATGCACAGGAGCATAAGAAAATGGCACATCTGATCAAAATAACTCAAGATCCATGTCAGGTGACAGTCTATAACAGAGATTACATTACATTACATGGATCAAGATTCATCCGTAATGCCAGTCCATGTGACATAGTGATCATCATCATCATCATCACAGTCACCACATATAGTGTTTCCATTGTAGTTGATCTTTGTGCTCTATTTTTTTAAAATGTGATTGGTTGAGGGTGTTTGTCCTTGACCTTTGGCCTTCAGTCATGATTAGCCGCGCCCTTGGACCCGAATTCGGAGGCAGCATCGGGCTTCTGTTCTTCTTTGCTCAGGTCGTCAGCTGCGCCATGTACATCTCGGGCTTCATCGAGGCTCTGACGAATAATTTTGGGGAAAGTGGTGCGTTGCCCCTTCTAGAAATTTCTAGGCCTCGGTAATGCCGAGTGATATGGTGATGTAACACATTGCTTCTAATGCGTTCGTTTTAAAACTAACACACTTTGCAATGCAGATACATGGTTGTACAATGGTATTGTACAGTAGAATGTGTATAGTGTGTGGATGTTTAATTTATTGTCTGTATTATAAAATCAGGTGGGCTAATTTGTCTTAGTTATTAACTACGTCAGTGGTTTCAAGTAGATGGCTGTATATCTACTGGTTTTGGTACTTAATGGGCCACCAGGTTATGAAATTCTAATCTTTAGACTTTGCTATAGGTGTTTTGATCTGGGTTCTTATGATGAAATATCGATTCTATACACAGGGAATCTAAATGTTTATAAAATTATAAAAATCTAGACTCTCGAATACGGTAGATCGCACATTATCACAATTTTTTAACTTTTGCTTACTTATTATTTACTTATTTGAAATTCGATACATTTTTGAACTTATTAAAATATGCTATATCAAAAATTGGGGACTTGCGAACCTCTTTCTGAGAGCCAACAGACCACAAGTTGTCCATGGGTCGTAGTTTTGGAGCCTCTGAGGTACAGTGACCATCAGTTACTTGTTTTAACCCCTTAACTGGGGATCGGATATAGTCCATTTTAAGTTACAGTTTTAAGTTATGGTTAATTATGGTGAAGACAAGATTAATATTTAAGCTGTGTGTTTGTGTTTTTTCTAGGCGGTCTTCTTGGTAATGGAATGCCTGGTCTTCCCGTCGGGTTTTGGTGGAAATACCTGTATGGTACGTTTATCTTGGCTTTCTGTCTGATGGTCAGTCTTATCGGAGGTCATATGTACGGAAAAACTAACGTCTTCACTCTCCTGGTTTGTACTTTTATGGTTGTTTGTTATGGTTATTACTTTTTGAGTTATGCTACTTTGGACTTTTATAACATTAGTAATAATAATAATAATAATAATAATAATATTTAAAAATAATAATAATAATAAAGTTTAAAGTGGTTAGGTAGGGTGTCTTGTGTGATAACTGAAAGACATTATAAAGTCATTATGTCATTTTTTGAGCCCATCAAATTAAAAATATTACTTTAGTATAATTACTCTAAGCACTAATAATAATAATAATAATAATAATAATAATAATATTAATGATAATGATGATGATAGTAATGATAATGATAACAATTATAGTAATAATAGTAACAATAATAATAGTATTAGTAGTAGTAGTAGTAGTAGTAGTAGTAGTAGTAGTAGTAGTAGTAGTAGTAGTAGTAGTAGTAGTAGTAATAACACTACTAGTAGTAGTAATAAGAGTAATAATATTGATAATAATAATGTATCTATTAACTTGGCACATGTGAATGGTGCAACAGAGCAAGTGTCTTTTTGGAGCAAAGTTTTTCTGTTTTTGATTTTTTTCTAAAGAATTCTTCCCTTCTGTGTTCTCTGAGAAATGGTCTCTGCTTAATTCTGAATTATTATGATAACCATTTTAAAAATTATCTTCTTCTGATTCTTGTCGATTCTCTAGATATTTAGTTGACTGCAGATAGATTCAATTCCTGTCTCTTCTTCAATTTTTGCGTTACAGTTGAATGTTTGTTTCGATTGTAGGTTCTCGTGGTGTGCACCTTTTTTGTCATAATAAGCACTTTCGTGAAGAAGAATTTATGCGTGACGTACCCGAAAGAGAACGCGAACCCTCCGCAGATGGACGCAACGGTGGCCGAACTGTACAATTGCAGTCAGAATTTCTCTGCGCTCTACCCCGGGATGAACGGTCACACGTTCCTTGGAAATGTTTACGGTGAACCAGTCTGTTTCATGTTTACGGTGAACCAGTCTGTTTCATGTTTACGGTGAACCAGTCTGTTTCGAGCAGTGGGCAGAATGTTGCTGACCAATGCACCATCAGTTATATTTCTGTGTTTTTAATATTTTTAATTTCCTTCCTTGGCTGCAGGCTGTGCTTTGCATAGCATCAACCACTGATGAAATAATACAGGGTGGTGCAAAAAAACCGGACTATATTAAATGCCAAACCTAAATGTGACAAGTCCGGGTTTTTTACGCCACCCTGTACTTGTTTTTAAAAGTTTTTCACCTGTGCTCTAAGTCTAAATTGAAGAAGATAAATGGAGAGAGACAGAGATTTCACAGAAACACATGTACCATATATACATATATACCATGTAACCATGTATATATATGTATATGTAAAGATATTTGCATATGACTGTAGTTCTTGATTTGCTATTTACTGATACTTACTGTTTTGATCGCATGATAATGAATGGAAGATTGTTGGTTGCAGCGGGTTATACGGACGATTACACGAGCACCAATAAGATGTCTTTTCCCACCGTCTTTGCCATCCTGTTCAGCAGTGTAACTGGAATAATGAACGGTGCCAACATGTCGGGTATGCGAAACACAAACAGAGCATTACATTCTCCAGAACATATCCTATTGAACCACTGTTAACGCATTATTACTAATATTATTAGTATTGTTATTACTGTGAAATTATGTGATTTGACAAACTATATAGCCTTTAAAAAAGCAACAGAAGAATGATAGAGAGAGAATTGGAGGAAAAATGACTGTCTGATACTCTGATAATGAAATGCACATAAAGAAGATAATAATAATAATCTATAATATTAAGATCTTTGTTCTGTATGTCTGTTACCTTCAAGCGTTCTCATAATAATAATAATAATAATTATTATTATTATTGTTATTATTATTGCAGTGCACTATGAAAGTTGTATCATGTCACCAGTATTATGTGACACAGTGAACAGCTGCAAGGAGTAAAATATTCAGTTGTTATCATATCTGTTCTATTGTTTTATTTTATTAATGCCTTGGCTATTTGGGCAAGAAATTTTACAGTTTTAAGTTACATGGAAACTTCTCAACATTTCAGCGTTTGTAAAGGTTGAGTAAATTTGTAGGCGAGTTGAAAGATCCGACAAAGTCAATTCCAAAGGGAACGTTGTTGGCAACATGCTTTACGCTCTGTGTTTACGTCGTTCTTACGATCCTGTTTGCCTGTTCTGCGGACAGGTTGGTGATTACAGTTTGCTCTGGATTTACAGTGTAGTCTGTTTGTGTTTGTCGAAATCGTAAGTTTAAAACTTTTGCTGAAAATTTAACTCAAGTTGTTTTTGGCATAAATTCCAAGATAACTATTCCATAGTGTGACATTAACTTGTTGTGCTAACTTATTTATTATATTGACACAATTACAACTGCTTGTTGCAACCCACTATTCTGATGGTCAAATACCACTCTGATAGTCGGAGCATAGGTTATATTATCGATATCATAGTTTGTATATCAGCATATATTATGGCTTATCCACCGTAGACTGTCACCCTTTTGTCTGGCCAGATACCCTGGATTTGACCTGGATCTTTAGCGATTTGGATTTGGTATGCAAATTGTGCTCCTGTGCATTAAGAAGTGGCGCTATAGAAGTTTAAAATTAGATTAGATTATATCAGTTTATATATGAGCATACCAGTAGTTTATTAATATCAGCATAGTTACCAATATCAGCATTGTTATCAGTGTCGTGGTTGAGTATGTATGAGTCAATGGTTTAAAGATGTTGTGCACGGTGTTTGCGTTAAGAAATCTTCTTATTGGCAACTACACCTTCATGATCCAGATCAACCTGTGGCCACCGTTCGTAGTGATCGGGATATTTGCGGCCACGCTGTCCGCTGGTCGGGAACCTGATCGGAGGATCGAGGATCCTGCTCGCGCTCGCCAAAGACGAGCTTTACTGTGAGTTCTTTTCTTCGAGTCTGGCGACGCGACAGATGGAAAAGTTTTATCAATGGGAACCTGGATATAATGTAGAGCAGTGATTTCCAAGCTTTTCATTTAGTTTGCAATATCTGCTATTTTCGGAACTTAAACGGGCCGCAATTCTATGAAATTCTGAAATTGATACATACCATGATTCGGATTGGGGTTCTTATTAAGATAAATTGATCAATACTTGGGGGTTCTAAAGGGTTATTAAATTACACAGATGCTAGAATATGGTACATAATCTATTATTGCTGCCTTTGTTTAGCCATTTATTTATTTGGACATCAATGCATTTTCGAAATTAATACAATGTGTTATATTATATTGACTATTGTGGCCCTGTGGGCCACTTTATGAGGGCTGTCGGGCCACAAGAAGTTGCCTGCGGGCCGTTGTTTGGAAACATTTGATGTAGTGGCGCGTGCACACTTGATAAGAAAGTGAGTCCATCTTTTAAATCATTACCTGTTTGCTTTGCATTTTTATTCAGGGATTTTCTTGAAGCCAGCTACGTTCATGACCAAAGGTGGAAACCCGATTGCCTCGGTTATGATCACCTGGTTCCTCGTACAGGTAAATTGAATTGTCTTTTTGCCAAATGCATTTGCAAGGTGATTTTTGCTGATTTCCACAATATTGTTTGCATGTTTTTTTGCCTGTTTACGTTATTATAGATTGTTTATGTTTTTGTTTTGTTTGATTCAGATTGTTTTTTTGCTGTTTCCTCAGATTGTTTATGTTTTTTGTGCTATTTCTTCAGATTGTTTATGTTTTTTTGCTGTTTCCTCAGATTGTTTATGTTTTTTTTGCTGTTTCCTCAGATTGTTTATGTTTTTTTGCTGTTTCTTCAGATTGTTTATGTTTTTTTGCTGTTTCCTCAGATTGTTTATGTTTTTTGTGCTATTTCTTCAGATTGTTTATGTTTTTGTTCTTTAGATTGTGTATGTTTTTGTGCTGTTATTTAGAGTTTTTTTTAACGTTTTGCTTCAGGTTTTTCATGTTTTTTTCAGTGTCTGTGAGTTGTTTGTGTGCGGGTGTCTAGATGTTCTGTATTTTCTAGTGATTTTGAAATTTTAAACGTTTTCCGCATCTTTATTTGTTGCATTGCAGCTGGTTTTGTTGACCGGTTCACTGAATTCAATTGCGAACATGTGTTCGGAGCTGTTCCTTCTTTCCTACGCAACGACAAACCTCGCTTGCCTCGCGCTTGATTTGACGTCTGCTCCAAATTTCAGGTGACGGCTCTCGAACCGGTTAATTTTTGTGAAAATTTAAGTGATTTCGAGATGTTCCAAACCCAAAATTGAACATAATTATTGCATTTTGTTTAAGCAGCTGCTTGTAGTCTTGAGTAAGGTGGCCAAAATGGGGTGGCAGTCAGGCAGTTATTTTATTCATAGGATTATTATGAGTTACCAGTAATTTCTTTTGTAATCTCACTAGAGAGTATTTATATAAACTGACAAATGATATTGATTTGTGTAAGAGAGTTAAGGTTAGCTGTACTCCAGCTGTACTGCGACTAGCTGTACTACGACTCCAATGCCAGGAGCGCCTCTGAGTAGAAATAGAAGAGGTGCTATATAAATGCCACATTACATTACATTATTGAAATTTACTAGTAAGTTTTCTTATCAGTTTTTAAGCTGTGAGTGGTTTTAGAAAATGAGTTTGTTTCTCTGTTGAAAGAAATTTGCAGGCCCACTGAGTTTTGTTGTAGGCCTTATGAAAACTTATTTTCTAGTCAGTTTTCGTGCTAATATTTTGGAATTGTATTTCCAGGCCCATCTTCCGCTATTTTTCGTCTTACACGGCGTTCGTTGGAATGGTCGGATCGCTCACGATGTGTTTTGTCGTGAACGCTAAACAGGCCTCGATTGCAATCGCCATTCTCTTCGTCCTCCTCGTGGTCCTGCACCTGCGGGGCTTCGAGAAATCGTGGGGCTCCATCAGCCAGGCCCTCATCTTCCACCAGGTGCGCAAATACCTTCTGCTTCTCGACAGCCGCAAGGACCACATCAAGTTCTGGCGTCCGCAGATGCTGCTCATGGTGTCGAACCCTCGCAGCTGCTGCCAACTGATCGACTTTGTCAACGACCTGAAGAAGAGCGGGCTGTACATCCTCGGGCACGTCCGGGTCGGGGATTTCGATCGGGAGAACGAAGATCCGCTGCTCGACGACTATCCGAAGTGGCTCGGGCTTGTCGATCACCTCAAGGTCAAGGCGTTCATCGAGCTGACGATGGCGCGGAGCATCCGTGAGGGCATACACCACCTGATCCGCGTGTCGGGACTCGGCGGGATGAAGCCGAACACCGTATGCTTCGGGTTCTACGACAACGAGCAGCCGTGCGACGCTCTCGCTCGGCTGCAGCAGAAGATGGCGGCGAGGAGACGATTCTTGAAGCTCTACACGACCGAGAATCCCGAAAACACGGAACTCCTGAGCAACTTCGCCTCGCTGCGACCGTCCGACGGGTCGCGAGGGTTCGACGGTCGGGAATACGTCCAGATGGTCTACGACACCCTGAAACTCAACAAGAACGTGTGTCTGTTCCGGAATTTCCACTCGCTCGACAAGGACGCGCTGTCCGCCACGCGGCGGACGATGTACATCGACGTCTGGCCGATCAACTTCTTCCAGCCGGAGTCGGCGAACCACTTCGACAACACCTGCCTGTTCGTGCTCCAGCTCGCGTGCGTCCTGCACATGGTCCCGAGCTGGAAGCGCAAGACGAAGCTGCGCATCTTCACGTGCATCGAGGAGCGGCGCGAGGAGCGGGCGCGCAAGGAGAAGAAGCTTGCCGAGTTCATGAAGATACTGCGCATACGCGGCGAGATCAAGGTCGTCGGGTGGGAGCACATCCTCCGCAGCCTGCACCAGTCGCTCGGTGGGCAGCCGAACCTCGAGATGGAGATGCTCGCGAGCGGGGTTCACGAGCCCGGCGAGCCGCTCCCGGACGAGTACCTGATGAAGATCAACGGCATGATCAAAGACCACTGCGAGGAAACCGCTGTCATTTTTCTGTATCTGCCGAAGGCGCCGCGCAACGAGAACAACCAGCAGGAGACGTACCTTCGGAAACTTCAGCTCATGAGCCAAGAGCTGCCTCCGACGGTTCTTGTCCATGGACTGCAGCCCGTGACTAGTACAGCGCTGTGAGAAATGAGATGGCGTTTAAGCATTCGACAGTGTTGACCTGGTATTATTAGTGTCGATAGTCAAGACATTTAGGACCTGTCATGCAAGAATAATTCTCTGCCTTGTTTTGTGCCTTGAGATGATCATTCCAGAATGCACGAGTGGCAGTTGTTACGACTGGTACTGTCTTTAATAGCGAGTGGTTATTATTGGGGCAAAATTTTCTACATGTTCCTTTTGCATCACTCTCCAGACCTGTGGTTCCCAAACTTTTTTCATCGCGGACCCTTATTTTGTTCCCACCTGATCTCGCGGACCATCAGCTCCTAAAATGAGTTACAAGCAACTAATTTTGGGAAGCTTTCGCAGACCCCGCCATATCCTCCGCGGACCCCCTCCGGCCCGCGGACCACAGTTTGGGAACCGCTGCTCCAGACTGTATTCATTTTTATTACTACCATCAGAGGCTTTGAAATTGGTTTTGGCACATTTGGATGTTGGTGTGCACTTTTACCTTTAAACTAAAATTCGCACGGTTGTTATTTGTATAATACTATTTCGTTGTATTTCTAGCATAGTTTGACCTTACTCTTTGAATATTTACATCACGATTTATTGTTTGCTGTTTTGAATTTCAAATAATTAACTTTGTCACCGATCTGTGTGAATTTTTAGCACATATAATTCTACATGTAGTCTGCTTCCAATTTCGAACAGGACCAGTGCATATTATTATGTACACGATTTTAGCTAGATGCACGTGCACAGGTGATACTACATGTTTTGTTACTAAGATCTGAATAAGAAAATTGCGCGCACACATGCGTGTGTGTGCTCTTGCGCATTTTGTATACATCTGTCTAAAGCAATGTTTTTATCTTGGCAATTACGCTAATTGAACACGTAATTTCAGGCGCGTTTTGTCTTGAAAGCTTTTGTATGCTGCTGTATATTGTAATCAAACTTAAATGTTCTTTGTTGGTTAATAATAATAAATAAGGTACTCATTATTGTGCAATTCAGTTTGACTTTATGTATCCAGCATTGAAGGATTTAGTAAATATTTGGCATCAGAAAAACCTCAGACATTTTGCACGTCTATGTATATAGTATACATGTATATCTCTTGAATTTCCCTTGGGTTTTTAAAATTTTTACGACTGCCTCTTTCTTCCAGAAACGGTCCTGAGGAGTGTGGGGGTTGGGGGTAACTTTTTCCCATCGCAACTGAGATGCTGATGAAGTTGTTCCATCTCAATCTGGTTGAAATCCAAAGTCCATAATCCTTAGTCCATGATGATCAAAGGCTGTTGATCCAAGCAGGCAGTCCAGTGAAGTATTTTTTATGAAAGATAATAACCAGATTTTCGGTGGATAGAATGCATGCCTATAGTTGGGATTTTGCCATTAGATTTCTTGAAAGAAATAGTTTTAATTTGTTTTCGGAAGGCTTGTGGAGCGATGGCCAATGGTGATTGATTTGTTGACTGAAAAGAACCCGAGTTATTGATCTTTTGGATCTTTGACCGAAGATCATTCCAGAGACGAGGCGCAGTGTATGAGATCGACCGATCTGAGAATGTTAATGACATGCTGTTGGCCGAATTAGTGTCAGGCTGGCAGATGAACGAGTTAGAGGGCCACCCACAAATGACGTAACGCACTTAGGGGTTCAGATATTTGTGACGCACTTAGGGGTTCAGATATTTGTGACAATGTGTGACGAATGGGGGGTTGTTCCGGAAATGTGACGTCACAGTACTAAATTTTTTAGGAGGCGACCTTTTTTGCTTGTCATCATATTTCGACAGGAAAAAAGTACAAAGAATACGTCATATTTTAGGGTGTCTGACTGTGACGACGTGTTACGAAGGGGGGGTCAAAAACTGCCAAAATCGCTTTACGTTATTTATGGATGACCCTCTGACTGTTGCGTTTGAATTGTGAAGAGATTGCGAAGGTACGTGGGCTTTGAGAACTTGGTGGCGTTGTATATCAGGCGGCCGGATTGAGCGCTCGTGAATAAGCTGATGCAAATAGTCCGGCGTTATAGAAATTTAGCTTTACTTGCTTACTTACTGTATACTGAACCCGGAAGTTGTAAAGAAGTGGGAAGTCGGAAGTGGGCAAGTCCTTGACTCCTTGTCGGCGTTGTCGCTATCGGAACGTGGGTCCAACTAATCGCCCGCCCGAGGAGTCAAGAAGGCTGCAGAGGACACATTCCACTCCGCCCTGCGATAAGATAACCGGCACCAGCGGTGGAATATAACTGTCGCCGCTTCTTATCTGGCGGCGTCCCTTGGGGGAATGGAATGCCGTTTTGCTGTGACAGCGACCGTAATTATATCCGTCTCTACAGACACTCTGTTCCGTTGGGAAATTTCGGTCCTTTTCTGACCGTAGATTCGTCTGGGGAGCCGCCGTGAATATGGCGGCAAACGTCGCGAGGATGACCTCAACCTACTTCGACCAGAACAACTGGCACAGCTTCCATCTGGCCCGTGCCAAACTGCAGACCTCCAGCAAAACTTCGGCGCTGTTGGCCGGGTTTGCAATGGTAAAATTATATTAATTATGCATTTTTATAGCGCCATTTATATTACCCTTAGGCATCAATCGATGGTTATCGAAATCCTAACCGCAAAAGACCAGGCCAATCCAGCTATAAGTCAGTGGGAGTCAGCAAGACATGCTTCGGGGGAAAAGCTATCAGAGGGAGATGGTATGGGTTTACTTCTACCATGGACTCTATACTAGAGCGTAATGAATGTTATCTCCAATCAACTTCTATAGCGCCACGTTTTGATGCGCTTTTGTTCTTTGACAACGTTTATCTGTGGCTTTTGGTTTTCTTTTAGTGGGTTAAAAAATTAGATGTTGTATATTTTATGTTTCAGATTAATAGGAAAGCTTTTTGTCTTTTTATTAGATAATTGCTACGAGGCTGAAATGGCACAAAATGTATGGTGTTCATTTTTGCTTAGTTGATGAATTTTATAGCACCAGTGTTCTGGCAAACTTCACATCCAAAAAGAGAAGAGCCCTGGCTTAATTCAAAGCATTAGCTCATCAAAGAGATAGATTTGAACATGATAGATTTTTTGAGAATTGTGTGAATTGGAGTAATACAGTAGCAGCATATAGTATTTAGCATTTATAATTGATATTGCCACAGTTGTGATCTACAGTTGAACTTCGTTATAACGGACTTGGTTATAACGCACCGCAATGTACAGTCCCGTGTGATGCCCTGCCGTATTGGATGTAGTGCACCTTGGACATAATGTACTGCATTTTACGGTCAGGCTAGGTACGTTGTAACAGCGTTCTACTGTTTTTCGTTTTCACAAATGTTTTGATATTTTCGTTTTTAGGTTTCGATGGTTGAGCTGCACATAGAGAAAAGTACTACCGATCCGGCGCTGCTCGTCGTCTTCGCCGTTTGCACTTCGCTCGTCGTTGCCGTACACCTCGTCGCGCTTCTGATCAGCACCTGCATCCTGCCGCACGTCGACGCGGTCGCGAACTCAGACAGCGAGACCGGAATCCAGAATTCTCCGCACACGAGGCTGCGCGTCTTCGTCGAGCTCGCGTGGATCTTCTCCACCGGGTTCGGGATACTCCTGTTCCTCTGCCAGATGGTGCTGCTCGCGTGGGTGCGCTTTTGCGACATCAGCCCGACGTCGGCGATCATCATCACGACGATCCTCATACCGGTCCTGATCCTCTTCGTCGTCTTCTCCGTCGTCTTCTACCAGCGGCTCGTCTCGTTCAAGTACCAGAACAAGGCGCAGGAGCTGTCCGAGCTGGAAAACGACCTGACGAGAATCGAACACCAGCAGAATCCGAGATCTGTTGCTTTCGACATTTAGATTATCCTTTAACCGATGGTCATTTTGCGACCGTCTTGAAGAAGCAACTTCAGCGGTCTGCGCTAGGGCTCATCCATACAGCACTAACACAAAAAAAGGCATATTTTCAACCCACCCCCCCCCCCCAGTTGCACAAACCATACATATGAAAAATCTCCCAAATCCAACCTCACTTTGTGCATACGTGCTGTATGGATGGACTCGTGGTATTTAATAGCTTTTGCTTGTCTTCCATGTAACAGGTAGAATGTTAATTGGAGAGAGTCATCACTGTACCACGGAGTTTAAGCAGTGCTGTTGTAAACGGCTGAATATATCTATATATCTACTTGTATTCCATATCATAGCAATAATTTTTATGGTCTATGTTGTACCGTTTTATTAAATAAATATTACTTTAATTATGCTTTCCATTAGAAAATATTTGTTGGTTTGTTGTAGGCTTACGTGTTTTTTTTGTGTTTGTGTGAATTTTTTATGTGAAATATTCAGTTGTGAACTGATATTAGGGCAGCTTGTTCTCAATTTTCATTATTTTTTATTAAAATTTTGCTGTGGAGTTGCCCCTTGACTTACATTTACTTACTTACTGGGTTGACTAGGGATACATATAAATGATTTGTTATGTACTAAAGTGCCACGTAAGTGTAACGCGATGTTTGCTTCGGCTCAGAGTGTTAATTTAACATACGCTTGCTTGTCTTTGTTGCATGTGCCAGAATTTGTTGAAATACGGTTGTGTTCAAAAATCTCGGGTCTTGAGCTCTTTCTTTTTTATTCTATTTCTATTTTTGAGATTATTTTGCAGTTACTTTAATTTACTGTTTTTATTTGAGGAAGAGAATTGAAGAAAAGAAGTTGGAAGAAAAGAAAAGTGGAAATAGACGAAAGGGAATTAAATTGAGACAAAAAGATGCTTTGTGATAATATTCAATCGAATTAAGCCAAATGAAACATTGCTGGAAGTAGAATTTTTTACAATGGTGTTTGAGTGGGGGCAATTATTGCCTGACCTTTGGCATTTTTCTGATGATTTCTGCTTTTGTTGTAACCGTAGTGATATTTACGTGCTGAATGTAAACTTCTTGATGATATCCAGCATATAACCAGTAATCTAGTTTTGTATATGGCATCTGTATGTTAAGGGCCCATCCGTATAGTACGTATGTAAAAAATGCGTACTTTCAAACCCCCTTCCCCCGTTTGCACACCGTACATACGCAAAATCTAAATCCAGCCCCTCCCCTCAGTGAGTACCGGATACGTACTATATGGATGGACCCCAAGCATAAAGTGCTAATGTTGTAAACTTGAAGAACTTGATTTTAATTAATATTATCAGTTCCTTTTACCAGCATTTTATTAAAAGCAATACTGTTCGACCTCCTAGAGCTTTTCTAAATGGGTCACCTTGACCAATTTAGAAAGACAATCATTCTTCAGAATGACGGTCTGGGATCAGTGGCGGCTCCACAGGGGGGGCCCGTGCCCCCCCTATTGAGAGCCTGACCCCCCCCCCAGTGGCCCCCCAGTTGGGACCCTATACTTAATGCTACATACATAAAACAACAAATGGTTGGCCCCCGTGATTAGAAGTTGCCCCCCAACGGCCCCCCACTTGCCAAATCCTAGAGCCGCCACTGTCTGGGATTGGTCCAAAGGCAATGAAAACGTGGTGGGCTGGAAAATTTTAACAGGTTTTTATGAAATTTCACGATTTTGTGGAATTTTGGAGACGTGCATTTTTTATGGGGAAAATCAGGCAACGTCAGAAGTTTAGAGGCAGAGGCATAGTTTGCTTCTTTTTTTAAGGGGGGGAGGGGGAATAGATACAGATCGTGACTGACCTTTCTGGCTTGACCGGGATCTAATTTGGATGGAATTTGGTGTGCCATCGGCTGATGTCCTAGGCATTATGATAGTGGTGCCATAGAAGTTGATTGGTTGGTTGATTGATTGATGCAGTCACGCTATGATCTTCTTAATTTGTCTTTTTTATAATTTTGAGGATAAGAATATTCAATGTATACTGTATGTAAAATCAAAACCTTATCTTTTCTGTGTATGTGTTTTTGATAGTCTAGGGTTTCTGGAGTGTGACTTCTACCATTTTACTGGTACTATTGACCAATTCATTATAGATGTGATGCATTATTTGTTAGCAAGAATTGGTTGAGAATGTATTTTTCTACCGAGTAATGTAACACTGTGATCAGCCTGATGGGTGTTTTAAATTTTATAAAAATAGCTTTAAAAATAATTTTGAGAAGAGTATATTAATTTTGTGAGCTGTGAGATACTGTTATGACTTGAAAATACATTGTATTTTGTGGCATGCAATTTGCATTTCCACTATTCTAACGATTAACCACACATAGTGGATTTTTAATACTCTTACACAATTAATTAACACGGTGATAATACAGATGCTGTTAAATTGTGGGACTTCAAGCACTTTTCACACTAATCTATGTTTGACATAACTGTCATTTGGCATGAATGGAGATCAGAAATGATGTGAACATGGTATTAAATTGGAACTTGTTTGTCTTTTCTTCTTGGGGAGCACAGTGTTTTTATCTTGGAAATGCCAAACCAATCTCTTCATCTAAGTTTGTTGTTACTATTTATAGAGTTATGTGGTTAGTTATGTGGATAATAATTGGCCGTATGATTGTGGCATCATAAAAATTGATTCATTGTTTGGTTAATATTCTGAAATTACTAAAAATCTGTATTTTTTAAATGAGAAATTTTGATTTATGTCTTCAGCCACTCACTATTTGTAGAAAATTTTGTTCGGGGAGAAGTCCTGACCCACTTCTGAGTTTTGGTTGCCTGGTCCTTTTGGTTTTTGGAAAATTCAATGGAAGTATTTTGAGTTGTGTTAGAAAGGTGTTTCATCATCATTGACATTTTTAGCATCACCGGTGTTTAAATGGAGCAGGGTCAGTAGGCCTAACGCTAGGACCTTATTAGTCAAAATTAGTGAAGTTTGGCAACTATAGATTTGAATTTAAAAGAGGAGAAGCTAGAAAGTACAGTAGTGTGACAATATGGCACCGAAGTACAAGTCATTTGCAGTGGAACAGTCAGCACGAAGAGGCAGTGACAGATGAAGTAATAAATGGTTTGAAAAGTTATTTAGGAAAACTACGAATTTAAATGTAGTTATTAGTAATTACAGTGGTTTTTCACACAGGCTGACTTAGTCTTTTAAAGTACAGTGGTTCTCACGCAGGGTAGTCTCTACTGAACCACTTTGAACCTTGTTATATTATATCAAGGCGTTATTATCATTAATTGTTTGGATTCAGTGTGTCAAATGTTGGCTATCACCGACCATAATTTAGACTGTAGAGCAGCGGTAAATAGAGATTATCACTTTGATAGCCTGGCTAGAATTACTGTACGTGTCGTAGTTCACGCTCGAGTGGGTTGCAAGTGTGAAGTTATAATAGGAAGGCGCTACAAATTAAATTTTGTCTTTAGTTTAACCGGAAGTGAGATCGAACATGCTCGACTTTGTTTACAATTATATTTAATTTAAATAAATAAACAAAAATGAATAAATGCATATCTTTCGAACTCTAAGAATTATTGTTTACCCGAGAGAATTTGAGATCTGACGTTGAACTGAGCGGATGTTAAATTATTCGCCAGGGTTGGTAAACGACTAGACCAGTAATGGTTCTTTACTAAACTCTATAGGGTCACGAGCCCCGGCCGATCCGGGGGTCGAATGACGATCATTGCCAGGAGTCGTTTTGAGACCATCAGAAATATGGGGTTGTCTCTTTTCTTGTTATTGTACAAAATTTCCTCAGTGGTAGTTACGACGTATACTAGTTGTTTTACTATAATTGTCATTCGAGGATAGACACGGAGACAACTAAATAACAATTTCGAACATTTTGATTGTCGTAGCATTATTACTTTTAGCAGTTTACATTGTGAACGAAAATAATTTTACCGTTGGGGGGTCGTCACATCATGGAGAATTGAATTAAAAGGGTCGCGGCACTATAAAGGTTGAGAACCGCTGGACTAGACCATTGTAATGTATCCCTTTTACTAAACTTCTATAGCGACACTTAGTAATGCACAGCAGCACCGGCCGATTCTGTATCAAATCATCACCATCATCGTCTGGTTGTCTGTTTTGAGACAGGTTCATGGCTCTATTGTTTCCATTCCACTCTGCCTTGCCTCTTCTTTATTCCTGCGCAGGTTTTGTGAGGCTGTGCTTTTGTTATTCACCAGGCCAATAGCATCCTTGGTCTTCCTTTTTTATTTTTACCCGGTGCGATTCTCTCCATTACTCTCTTCTCTAAATCGTTATAGGAACAATATTATAAAGTACCTCTTTAAAATTTACATTTGGGTGTCGTGAACGAGTTCGATGCAACTTTTATTAGTTCAGTAAATGCTGAATTCACAATCCATGGATATTTATGCAGAATTATTGCAGACAAATAGTTATACTCTCTTTATGTCTCTCCACTTAGTATCTGTTTGATAACGTTTATATTTGAAAAATGCAATACTGATGAGACGGTATCACATTGTAGCCGATGATTATTTGCGCATACTATTAAAACTTAAACTGTTTCGGCCTCTTTTATTTTCTAATGTTGATTGAAGCAGTTGTTTGTGAATTTATTTATAGGTAAATGGGTTAATTGTTTGAGATGGAAACACAGGAGTGGAAAAGGTTTGCTTTGTTTGCTTTTATTTGTGCAAAGCATGTTTTTAAATATTCAGAATTCGATAAAATATTCTGAAATTCTTGGTATTATTCAGTTTTTTTAAACTCTAGGACCAGTACCATAATCTGTTTTATTGCTTATGTCTGTGAGTTTAAAGAGTTTTCTATTGTAGGCAATCATTGGTTGATTTGTTTAAAATTGGAGCCAATCGAAATGAAGAACACATGGCAGCCATTTACGATGATGGTCAGACCGTGTCATCTCTTACCTACAGATCTCTCCTGGCTGCTTCTTCAAAAGTAGGAAAACAATTCATCTATAATACTTGAGAAATTTCTTTTTAATTGCATTATTTAGCAAGTAGTTAAAACTTTAAAAAGTTTTTCTGTCATTTGAATTATTTCAATCATTTGACCCTAAAAACCACTAATTGACCCTTAAAACACTTTATTTGATTGATTGATTATTTGATTGATTGATTTGGGTTTTGTTGAAAAGAATAGAGTATTGTCACAGTGGTTGTTTTCGCTTATGGCGATTGTCAAGCCGTTGGAAATAGGATAGAAGTCAAATATTGTTGGAATGGATACAAAGGGTGCATTTGTCAATTTTTTTGATTGTTTTTGTCACCAGATGGCAAACGAACTGAGAACGTTCTGTAATAAAGAGATCATTGGTGTTTCTGTTGGCTCTGGACTTCATCTACTTCCTGTCCTTATCGGGTAAGACTGTATCTACGGAAGCACCTTTCCTTGTTTTCTTATCTTTTAAACTTTTAACAGGCAAAATTCTTTTGGTGTTCTATAATTTGAGACATTTCGAGGTTTTTTCAACCCAAGTGTTTGCATTTTTCAGGGTGCTTGACGTGCCGGCTGCATTTTACACGCTCGGTACAACGCTGTTGCCAAAAGTGAGAGCGAAGAATACAATCGAAAGACTACGGATAAGAACTGTTATAACAGACTCCAGCGACGTAAGTTGAACCCCTCGAGTTTCTTGCCAGTTTTCGGATGTTAACTGCAGGAGTCCTAGCATTGACTCAGCCTTCACCCGCTAGAGGGCGTTAGCGAAATGAGTCGCTGCGGTATTGCTGCGCAAGTCAGGCAGGCATGCTATACGAGTCACTGGCTCCAGGGTATCGTACATCTCACTGAGGGCCTTTAAAATGGAGATCAGCACCTCCCTATGAGCCCAGCCTTTGGGCAGCAGTTCGGGAATGAATTTGATTTTGTCTTCGCCATTAATAATTTCTAAAAACACCGTGAACATGTGGTAGAATTTGTTTCTCTCTGTTCGTAAAGGTCGCATGTCATCTTCGGCAGGAGTTGTTTGGAGGGCACAGCGTGACGACGAAAAACATCACCGTTTTGGACGTGGAGTTTTTCATTCTTGCACTCGACGACATGCTTTGGGCGTCTTCAGGTGTCGTTGTTTCCTTGTGGCAGGATTTTGCATACGCCATTACGACTTCTGGCACGACGGGAATTCCAAAGATCATTAAAGTTCCCCATTGTTGCATCGTGCCAAATGTGGTACACATTACGTAAGTCATGGACTTTAACCCCTTAACTGGGCAACTTTTTGTAACTCAATGTAAAATGGAATATTACTCGGGGCACCCAGTTAAGGGGTTAACAAACTTCTCTCCTTCTGTCTATCACTGTCTATCTATCTGTCTGCCTCTGTCTATCTGTGTGTCTCTCCATCTTTCTATCTCTGGATGGATGGATGGAATGGATAATCTGGATTCCTTTTTTTGCAGTCAGTTGTACGGTCTGTTGGAGTCCGATGTGGTTCTACAGGCTTCTCCGTTGACCTTCGACCCGAGCATCGTGGAGATCTTTACGACGTTGTATGCTGGTTCCACGCTGTTGTTGACGACGGATTCGGTAAAAATGCGACCCAGAAGTTTAGCCGCTATTTCGATGAGAAACCGGGTCACCGTCATTCAGGTGAGAACTGCTCCGTTTTGCTTTTTTTAAAATTTCTTTTGGCCTTGTTTATTTTGTGAATGTAATGAATTTGTGTCTCTGAATTGAATGCTGGAATGGAGTAGGAATTCGGGGTTTGCCGCTATGACATTGGAAAGGAATGACAGGGTTGATTAAAATCCTTTGCTACAATTTTGAGCACTCTTTAATATGCTAGAGCACTGTTCCAAGCTTGTGAGTAGCACTATGGAAATGCAATGTACTTACTTACTTACTTACTTACTTATTTACTTACTTATTTACTTACTTATTTACTTATTTACTTATTTAGTTTATTTAGTTACTTGCTTAGAAAAGTAGCCACTTTAAAGGAAGTATTTATGATTAGAGATGACAGAAGTACAACAGTACTTTTTTGTAAGAATTGCGATTAAAGTCTTTCATTAAAATGTTTCATTTTCTTCATTAGAATTTTATTTATTTATTTATTTATTCATTAGAAATTTATCTTGGTTCTTCGCAAACTTTGCAGGCAACACCGTCTTTGATATCGAGCGTCGCCAGTTGTGGAATTCTACAATCGACGCTTCTGTCCACTTCCTCGTCCCTGCGCCTGTTAACTTTCGGCGGTGAGCTGTGTCCAAATGGCCGCGTTCTTCGTTCGTGGAGGGCGCCAGGAAATTCAACCCGATTTGCTAATATCTATGGTATCACGGAAGTTTCGAGCTGGGCTACATTCTACGAACTTTCGGACGACGATGTACAGTTAAGACTGGTTTAAATTTTCTACGAGAATTGTTTATGCAGACATTTTTTCTCAGATTTCTTTTGAATAACGTATTTGCGTTTATGCGTTGCTCGGCAGAAACTAAACTGTCTTTTTAATCGTGAAATCGCGTTTTCATTTTTAAATTCTTCTCACCTATTTATTTTTCAGTGTAATTTGAAAAAATAAGTTATTTTTATAATGATTATAGATGTGGTATTGAGGATGTACAACTTGGTTATCCTCTCCTTGGAACCGACCTTGAGCTGAGGGATTTGGATTCAGATGGTATCGGACAGCTGTGGATAGGTATGTTAAATATTGCACACACAAACACACACACGCACACCCACACACACATCACTCAGTTTTATTTCTTTCATAAATTGAAACGTTATATTATTTGTTTTCATTATTTGTCTCTGGCTTACTTATTATTTGTATTCAACTGCTTTTGCATGTGACTCCCCGCACAGGCATAAACTTCTATTGGGCCTCTAGACTGGAAACCCCCTCACCCCACTTTTTTGAGAGGCTGCTATAGGAAAGGGGAAGGTATGGGGGTTTTGGCCCCCACTTTTTCATTAAAGTTTATGCCAATGCATATGAGTTTTACATTTTCTACTAAATAGCTTCCTCTTTGAGAGCAGGATTTTAGACAAGACACATGGATAAGGTCTTCATTTTAAAATCTGTGGTGGTATTTATCCCGTCAGGCGGAGAAGATCGGATATGTCTGATCGACGAAGAGGATCCAATTTTGGATCGATGTATGAGATTTTCTGGAGATTACGTGAGGCGGGCACCAGATGGCGCTTTACATTACATTGGTCGCAAAGACGATATGATTAAAAGAAACGGGAAGCGAGTCCACCTGACCGAAATAGAAAAGGTTGGGGTATTTTCTGTGATTTTTGGTTTTTTCAAATTAAAAGTTTTTCATGAAACATTTGTCTGTCGTACTCTCAGTTATTTTATATTTTTGCATTCACGTTATGATTTTTTTGACAATTTTTTTGCATTTATGTCTTTATAGGTTTTACCTTTTCTGTTATGGGATTTGAAATTTCATGACGTTTTTTGTAATTTTGGGTTATAAGTCTTTGTTATTTGTTACTGCAGGTTGTTTTGAAAGTGACTGAGGTGCAGAGGTGCGTTGCAACGTATGATGGAAACCAGTTGTTGTTGTTCGTACTGATTTCACCAGAAAACGGATCCAAAGGTGACATGGCCGCTCTCACATCCAGCGTACAAACGGATGAACGGTGCGACAGAAAGGACCCAAGGAAGCTCGCGGAGCCCGAAGTTTCTGCTGAAGCTACGTCGACTTTGGTTGACGTCAACGAATCCGGGATTATCCCGTCCCAATTGCTGAGGTCGAGGAGAGGACTCGAAGAAAGAATGCGGATTTCAATCCAGGATACGTTAGCAAAATGGCTCCCGGATTTCAGCCGCCCGGAAAAGATCCATTTTGTGGAAGATATGCCGCTCACTTGTCACGGTATGTTCTCGGTTTAGAACACTGAAACGCTCTGTCTTGGAGATCCATCTTGGTTCTGAGCTTCTGTGAAACCAGTTTTGAGATCACAAAACTTTACAAAGGCTGTGTGACCCCCTAACTGTGGTTTCATATCTTAATCAACGTAGAGTGCTTTATAAACCTGTTTGGCATGTATTAACCCCTTAACCGTGCATTTAACTGTAACTCAATGTAAAATGGACGGATATATCCGGATCCCCAGTTAGAGGGTTAATGACCATTGTGTGCCCTTGTTTTCAGCCTCCAGACTTTAAACATATCTCTTCCAGTTGGCTTTTCCCCCCTCTCCATAGTCTTCTGTCTTGACTGAGCCCTGGAATGACCTGGTCTTTTGCGGATGGATTTGGAAAACCCTCCATCGGTACATTTAGAACAGGGACATTCAAATGGTGACCCGCGGACCAGATCTGGCCCGCCAATGGGTGTCGGACGGCCAATAATGTCATGTGACTTACGATATTTGAAATCGTACGGTACTTTCTATTCTGGTTTTTGTCTTTATTTTGCCAGGAAAAGTTGACAAGAGGCAGCTGTTGGAATCTAGTCTTAAGCAGTCAAACATAGACTGCTCTGAAAGGCCAACTTCTTTGCTAACTCAAATATGGAAGGTGAATATCCGATGACATCTGATGATAGCTATCATCATCATCATCATCATCATCATCATCATCATCATCATCATCATCATCATCATCATCATTTCTATCAATTGCCTTTGGCAAAATAAATGTTTCTTAAGATATTCATCTTAACACAGGAAGGACTCTCTCACTCTATGCTTATGGCTTGTAACCCATTTCTTAATTAAGAGTGATGTCAACTGGTATATATATATATATATATATATATATATATATATATATATATATATATATATATATATATATAGATGTATATATCTATATATATATGGTAGTTCACCATGAAACAGATTCACTTAATTCTGGTGCAGACCTTCAATGCTCTATTATTATTATTATTATTATTGTTATTATTATTATTATTATTATTATTATTATTATTATTATTATTATTATTATTATATATTATTGCTCTGTTGTTGTTATTATTATTATTATTATTATTATTATTATTATTATTATTATTATTATTATTGTTGTTGTTGTTGTTATTATTATTATTATTATTATTATTATTATTATTATTATTATTATTATTATTATTATTATTATTATTATTATTATTATTATTGAAAGTTCTGTGGAAGGTGACTGCATTATTATTATTATTATTATTATTATTATTATTATTATTATTATTATTATTATTATTATTATTATTATCATTATTACTGTTATGACTATTTTTATAGCGTCATTAGAATGACATAAGCCGAATTCAAAGACACTGTAATAGCTTTCACTGGTTTGGTTATGCTGCTTTATGCAAACCTAATATGCTGCTACCATGCCTTATGTGTTGAATATATGAGTGCATTGTTAAGCGGTGAATTTTTTTGGCCCATGCTGTAATGCTGTAATAGTCGATGTTGTCTGTGATTTCTGTACATTTCGGTTGACGTGCGTACGATTTGTTCCAGAGATACTTTCCCATTGCCGATCCCGACACAAAGACATTTACCGAGCACGGAGGGAACTCGTTGATGGCGCTGTCTCTCAGCGAAGATATATATCAGTTCTTTGGTGTCGATGTCGCGGTTCTTTTTGATAAAATCCTTCACGGAAGCTTCCAGAATCTCGTGGAATATGTAACATCTGTTGAGAAATTGCGCGCAAAGCGTTCAAGGACAGTGGTTGGCAGTGGACTGCACAGCACCGGCACGACATCCGACAGCAGTGGCTCGGAAAATGTCTCCGACGACGATCCGTTTTCGCGTCCTTCGCGCAAACGTATCCGACTTACTTCCGAAACTTCTCGTGCGGAACGTTCTTCCGCCTGTACGGCGCGCGGAGTTTCGTCGGAATTGCCGACGTGCCCCGCGGTTAGCGTCCAAAGAGCCTCGACATTTTTTCGTCATGGCGATTCAAGTGTCGGACCATCTCTTCCACCGGCGGCAAGGAAGAAGTCGAAGGAATTGTCTTTCCACCTGGAAGTCTGTTGGAAATTCGATACTGGAAAATGCGTCGACGCCTCTCCGCTTGTGGTCGTAGGCGCGTAGGTGAAACTCGTCTCATTACTATATAATTTGTTATCCATGATATTCTTTAATTTGTAACCTTGGCAACGTTGCATAATGAATCATCAATATCATCATCATCATCATCATCATCATCATCATCATCATCATCATAAGACATAAAATTCAAAGTAAAAATCACTGCATATATGATAGTGTATGTTGTCTACTAGTACAGAATATTTTTCACAAAATGTTAGTCAGTAGGAATATATATATATATATATATATATATATATATATATATATATATATATATATATATATATATATATATATATATAAATAAAAAAAGCATGATAATAATTTCTGCATATGAGTTTGAAATTTATGGCAGTGTTTATTTAGCCACCTTGACATTGGGGGATGTCTTATGCGTTCAATTTTTCGTTTCAGGAACGGCAAGGAAACGGTTGTGTACATTGGGTCGCATTCGCGTCGATTTGTTGCGGTCGATTTCGCAACTGGCAAAGCATTGTGGGAAGCTTGTCTTGGAGATCGGATCGAGTCTTCGGCTTGCCTCTCCAGTTGCGGAAGATATGTCATTGTTGGTGAGCACTTTTATTGCTTTTTATTTTTATTATTATTATTATTATTATTATTATTATTATTATTATTATTATTATTATTACTATTACCATTACAACTACAAGATAGTTACAAAGATTTGACAGTAATAATAATAATAATAATAATAATAATAATAATAATAATAATAATAATAATAATAATAATAATTGCATTAACTTACATTATAACTACAAGATAGTTACAAAGATTTGGCAGTAATAATAATAATAATAATAATAATAATAATATAATAATAATAATAATAATAATATTATTAATAATAATTGAGGATGCTTTATATAAATTAGAATGCTTTTATTGTTTAAAATGAGTTTTTTGTGGTTATTTTACTTTATTAAGTTAACATTTTGCTTTCAGGTTGCTACGATGGAAAAGTTTATTTCCTGGAGCGGTTTTCCGGGGAAGTCTTTTGGACTTTTGAGACGGGGAGTCAAGTCAAAAGTTCTCCGTGCGTTAACTTTGAGAACGGCTTTGTTTACATCGGTTCCCACGACAACCATCTGTATGCTCTCAACCCCGAGGTAAAATTAATCGTTGGTGTTTGTGTGTGTATCTTCTTCTGGTTTCATATCGACGAGTCTTCGAATATGTTTTCCTTCTCATGGAATGAATTGAATATTCTTTTGCGATATTTGCTTGGAGAGACAATAACAGTTTTTCGATTGGTGCGCTTTTAGACGAGGAGTTTGATCTGGAGGAGAAATCTCGACGGCACGAGCGTGTTTTCGTCTCCGCTTCTGAATCGTGAGACGTACGAGTTGGTTGCGGCAACACTCGGCGGCCATCTTGCATCGTTGCATCCCGTATGTACTGAGTTGGAGTTGGTTTGCTAAAGCCTACTGCATGCGCACTGTTTCCTCCATTATTTATTTAGCTAGAAATATTGCACAGAAATTTCTTTTAGGTACATACAGCGCCTTTGACTTTGGCCTTTGCCATGCTACGGCACTATAGAAGTTATCCAGAACTATAACCATGCTGCAGGAAGTCAATGAATATGAGAATTCGGTTAACTATTACTCTTATTATTATTATTATTATTATTATTATTATTATTACTATTACTATTATTACTACTACTACTACTACTACTATAATAATAATAATAATAATAATAATAATTATTATTATTATTATTGTTATTATTATTATTGCTTGCCCAAAGTCACTACACAACAGATGGGGGTCAGATTTGAACCCACTATGCTTGGGTTGCATGACAAAAATCCTACTCCACGTAGCCCCAAACTGTCATAGAATATCATTTCTGTTTTATGAATTGTACACATTTGGAAGTTATTTACAAAGTAAAAATTCCACCTCTCGATATAGTTCTGCGATTCTGTCTTAGGATACGGGGGACATCTTGTGGCGGTTCAACGCTGGAAAACCGCTATTTTCTTCTGCTTCTGCTACCGCAGTTGGCTACGTAGTTGGATGTGTGGACGGTTCAATTTACTGCATCAGTGGACATGGAGAAAAGGTATTGAGTAACTCCCTATCCAATGGCTTGATTGTAAGGCAGGCTCATGAATATGTAAACATTGATGAATATGCAGACATCATCGTGAATATGCATAAGATATCTGTTTAGTTAATCGGACAAGGATTTGCAATCGTTATTTCTGTGATTATCAATTTGAGGGTATCCGTAAATTCTGGGGGTACCCTGCCAAAAAGTCTGACAAGCAAAAAGGTCATCTCATAGCTGAGATTAGGGGTTGGGGTTGGAGGGTGTCGGTCTCAAATTGGGGGGTGTTAGGGGGGTGTCAAAATATCCTTGAATTGCTCTAATTGAAACTACCAGATTACACTGTTTCACTGTTGCACTAATCGATAAAAGTATCTGTCATAAAACATGCCTGTGTGTTTCTAAATTGCATTTTGTTGTATATATTAAGGTGTGGAGTTACCTGACTGGCACACCTGTATTCTCATCGCCATGTGTTGCAACGTTACACGTATCCGAGAACCTGGATTCGCCTATCGAGGATGCTAATCCTAATGATCGTGATATTCCGCCATTATCCATTAGTCGATTTGACACGGATTTCAAAGAACCTGACACGCAGTTGAAAGTTTTCGCAGTTCGGACGAACTGCCTTGCAGACAGTTCATAACTATTGGCAGTCACGGTCGCATAGTGTATTGCTTATCGGCTGAAGACGGAACCTTAACGTGGGAAAAGGCGATCGATTCTGAGTGTTTTTCTACGCCATTTTCATTCAGCTTTGAACAATCATTGAAACATTCTTCTGAACACCCTGCAAACTTTGTAGCTGTTTGTAGCTCCAAGGGACATCTCTACATTCTGGATCTTTATTGTGGATTGACTTTAGGGGAGTTAAAATTTCCCGGGGAAATTTTCTCGTCGCCTTGTGTTGTCAACGACCGTTTGGTTGTTGGTTGTAGAGACAATTATGTTTACTGTGTGAAACTGTTGGCAGCATAAACACTTGTGTTCAGTATTTTAATTATATTGGTTGACATAAATATTTAATTGAATTTTGATTTAATTGATTGTGAAATTCCACACATTTTCCAAGAACTTATGTTGAATGTCATTAGTAAATACTTCACCGGCTGATATTCTGCGTTTGTTCAATCAATTTAGGATCAGTGGCGACTCCAGGATTTGTCAAGTGAGGGGAGGGTGTTGGGGTGCCAACTAAGCACGGAAGACCAGCAATGTTTTCTAAACCGGGTCTAGTATAGTTGCTTAGAATGAGTGCACTATAGCATGGCGCCGGCATTCAATAAGGGAGCAAAAGGGGTCATATACGATTAATTAAAAAAAAAATGCGCTATAACATTTTCAATATGGCGACAGGAAGTTGCAGTTTTCACTAAGAGCGTATTTATTATACACAACTTACACAAGTATTATACAATATCTGTGAGTTAAAGTTGTGTATTTTACTCGTTTTATTTTGATACTTCTTTTAAAAAATTATTCGTCTAAAATAGGATTAAATATTCCGGGCGTCGCGTATGTGTAAAGTGTTTCTAAATTGTTGTTGAAGCTATTTTGATAATTTGATTTAGTTAAGCATAAAATAGTCTATGATAATTTGATTTAGTTAAGCATAAATAGTCTACAAAAATAACTTCTTTAAAATGCGACATAAAATCTCACGAGCTTTTATAGCAGATAATTTTCTCTGATTTACAAATAGGAATTAACTGTCCATCCTAGTTTTCTATCATATGAAATAAACTAAAAGTAACCTGCAACTATAAATTTTGTTTCTGTGATAATAATAGATAATGATAATAACCATAGGCGGATTTAGAGTTTAATATTTGAGTAGGCTAGCATGGAGGTCTGGGGGTACCATGCAGCACGCGTGCCGTCCAGCAGGCGTGCCAAGCAGCGACAGACCTGGTGTTGATGGATTTTTTTGTTTTGGTGAGATTAGTTGGGTAGGCTTAAGCCTACCCTAGCCTTTAATACAAATCGCCTATGATAGTAAATGGGTTTTGGAATTATTCATCAGGATCTGCTCTGTGCGAGAACCACTTTGATTCTAGATAAAAATATGTTTTGCAGCCTTAATTCTATTTGTATATTCTGACATCCAGATATGTTTGCAAGGATCCCAGAAATCTCCTCGAGTATAATAAGCAGCCAGTCATGGGGCAGTAGGAAGGAATTGAAGTCTCCGCCACCCCCCAAGAAGCTTGCCTTTGCGGAGGGCACAGAGGAGAAAACCGGGTTGCTACCAGAACCAGAACCGACAAAAAACCGGACAAGCGGTGCGAGATCAAAGACTAGCGAGCTCACCGATCCGCACCGAAGACCGTCTTCCGTAACTGAAGAGCTCTGCCTGAGCAGCTCGTATCGTGGAGGACCCGGTTCGAACCTGTGAAGGTGACATCGCGACGCGTCAGCGCCGGCAATGTTGGCGCTGTTCAGACGAAGTCCCTGAATCTGAGCTTGCATCAGCAGCAGCAGCAGCAACATCGAAGCAGCCTCACCTCGACCACAACACTGAGGATGGCCGAAAGTGGCGTGACTCCGCCGAAACCGTCGCCTCTCGGGTCCATCAACAAAGCGACGAGCGCCGTGCTCTGCGCCGAGCCGGTGAGGCGGATGAGCGGGGGCAGTTTCTCGAAGGTCTCTCCGGAGATGGTGCTCGAAGAGGGTGCCCGGAGATACAGCGATTCCTACCAGTACAGGAGAAAGTCGAGCCGGGATAGCAGCAGCAGGCGCCGGTCTTCGCTTGTCCTCACCGGATCAAATTATCGCGTCGGAAGGAAGATTGGATCAGGGAACTTCGGCGAAATCCATCTAGGTTATTTTTAGTATTTAAATTAAATTTATTATTATTGTTATTATTATTATTATTATTATTATTATTATTATTATTACAACCTACTGATTATTGTGGTAACTCGTCCTATAAGAACTGCGTGAACACATTACAAAGAATCACACAAGAAATCACGAGTAGCTCAGTGTTTATTCTAGCCACCTTGACATTGGGGGGATTTTGAAATGTTTGGGGGGAGAAGGTCTGATTCTCCACACTTTTGGAGGGGAAATTTATATATATAGCCAACATATAACAATTTTGGGTGGAATCTTAAAACTTTGGGGGGAATTTATCAGAGAAGGCCTAGAATAAACGATGAGTAGTAATATCATTAGCCAGGTTTTAAGTTTCTTTTTGAAGGTGTTGAGCGATGGAGAGAGTTTTATATATATAGCCCCTAATATATACTCAGCCCGAGTATCGCTAGTATATAGGGCACTGGTATATATAATATATATATATATATATATATATATATAATGGCATATATTACTGGTATATATAACCATGGTATATATAAGATACTGTATATATATACTGTATATATACTGTTATATATATATATATGGCCATATACGGGGATATATACTGTATATATATACTGTATATATACTGAGTATATATGACTGTATATATATATTTTTTTACTATATATATATATACTGTATATATATATATATATATATACTGTATATATATATATATATATATATATATATATATATATATATATAGCAGAGATGTAGCAAGTACACAATACTACAAGTACCTGGGTCTAAAGTACGAGTACAAGTACATGCATTCCAAAAACTTTGAGTACAAGTACAATTACGTAGTCTCCGAGTACAGGTACAAGTACTGTAAATTTATGCTTGAGTACAAGTACCAGGTACTACAACTCTAATATATGGCATTGTACTAGCCACAGGTTCCGGGTCCCCTGTTCTGGCTACAACTGGTCTTGGGATTTGTGCAAAACCTTTGAAAAAAATTTTTTGGGGGGAGGGGTAGGTTGCATAGGCTAAGGGAAATGTGAATATGCCAGAAGAATTCCTTAATGCACTTTTTTTCTTAGTCATAGACTTTTTCCGATGGAAATATTGATGCCCCCCTATGCTGGAACAGTGGCGGCTCCAGGATTTGGCTCGTGGGGAGGCGTTGGGGTGGCAACTTCTAATCATGGGGCAACCATTTGTTAGGTATGTAGTATTAAGTATAGGGTCCCAACAGGGGGGGCAGGCATTCAATAGGGGGCACGGGCCCCCCTGTGAAGCCGCCACTGTTCTGGAACCCTGGATATGCCACTGATTTTCAGCACAGTAGACTGAGTAGTTCTTGTCTTTGTGAATAATGCCAAAGCGTTGTCGTGAAATTTTTCACAGGGAAAAATCTTAGCTCGGACGAAACGGTCGCAATTAAACTGGTGAGTTCGAGACTTCTAGATGTTCTCTATTCCATCCATTATTGGCACGTTGTTTGCAGCCACTGTTCTATTGTGATGAGATGAGCATTCTCGGTTTCTTATTGAGTAGAATGGACCAGTGTTTTATCCAGACCTGTTAGGGGGATACCCCGGCCCCAAAAAAACATAAAAATACCTTCAAAATTCCAGCACTGACACAAATTTTTGCATGGTGACATCACATTGGGTTTTATCAAGCAGATTACGAGTTGGATAAACTGACTTCTGGTCCTGTTCTAAAGCGGGCCGGTATTTTGGTGTCCAGTGATAACATGTACTACTTTGGACTTGTTATCTTTCTTGGATTTGTTCGTTTCAGGAATCGATGAAGGCTCGATATCAACAGCTTTACCGAGAATATAACATCTACAAGAAACTAGGTCAGCCTCCAGGTAAGCAAAACTAGGTCAGCCTCTAGGTAAGCTTATGATCCTGGAAAACTTTGATTCAAAAATAACCTGAAAATGTTTGGAGGGAAAGCAGTAGGACAACGGAGATTCGGCCTAAAATAAAAGAGAAGGAACACGAGAAAAGAATGTGCAGGGAAGAACAAAGAAGAACATGGAACAAGAATGGAAGAAGATGAGATCAGTAAGATAATGGGATTGTCTGGTGGTGGAATTGAGAATTTTTTCATTCCCTTCTAGTCATTCTGTTTTCGTTTTTTGTTCTTTCACTTTTTCTTCGATCTGCTTACTCACCTTTTGTTCTGACTTGCGTTCATTCCTGTTCTTTTCCTCTGCTCGGTGATCTTCTCCACTGCTCTACTCCGCCTTCCTATCTTCTTGCTGCCTGCATTGTTGTTTGACATGTTAAGAGGAATTATACAGAGATTTGTGTTGTTTTTTTCGCAGTCGAGGGCTTTCCAGCCGTGCATTTCTGGTCCACGTACCTTCGCTTCAACGCTCTTGTGATGGAACTCCTTGGACCAAACTTGGCCGACTTGTTTGTTCTCTGCAGCAACAAATTTACCTTGCAGACAGTTCTCATGCTAGCCCTTCAGATAGCAAGTGATTTCGTTATATATTATAACTATATATATATATATATATATATGTGTATGTGTATGTATGTATGTATATATGTGTATATGTGATATGTGTGAATTGATAAACATGTTGTGTGTGTGTGTTATTTTAAAGATTGTATTTGGGGATTAAAACTGGTGTTATAAAACTACACTATTATTATTATTGTTATTATTATTATTATTATTATTATTATTATTATTATTATTATTCAATTAATTGAGTATTTTCAGTTTCAGACTAAAACACATATCTTTTATTATTATTATTATTATTATTATTATTATTATTATTATTATTATTATTATTATTATTATTATTATTATTATTATATTCTTAGATACGACGCATTCAGTTTGTGCATTCAAAGTCGATACTCTACCGCGACGTAAAACCGGAAAACTTTGTCATCGGTCGGCTGGAGGGAAAACGCCACATCATCCACCTGATCGACTTCGGCCTTTCAAAGGACTTCATCAACCCCGAAACCCAGGAGCACATCGCATACAAGGAGAACCGGGGCATCACCGGCACTGCGCGCTATGTCAGCGTCAACGTACACCAGGGAAAAGGTGGTACAAATTTCGAACTATTTGTTCGCGGTGATGTGCTGCGTGGCGTTGGAATTCTGGGAAGGATTGAGGCCTGTCCCCACTGGGGTGGAATGTTTTTAAATTTGGCGGCTGGCTCCCCATCTTGTGGTTAGAAATTCTGTTCTGGGCATTGGCTTAAACTTGGTTGAAAAAGTGGGGGCCCAACCCATATACCTACCCCCTTCTCTATGTTAACTGTTCAAAAATTGGGGTTCTCTAGCTTAGAACCATAATAGAATGTTGCACCTATGGATCTAGGAGTATTGTGACCCTAATTTTGTTTGCGGGGGGGGGAGCTCAGTTACCAATGTTGAGTCATTCTGTATCCTTGTTGTTACTTTTCTTGCCGAACTGTGTTTGATTGGTCAGTTTCTTAGATTGAATTTTTGATTGATTGACCTACAGTGATTGGGGTGCAGTTGAATAAAGTTGAAGTTAAACAGAACTTATATGGGATTGACCTACAGCAGCTACAAACTGTACCATGTACTACTCTTCCAAGCGCTATATAAATTTATGAGATTTTACTTACTTACCTACAGCGCTGATGCATAGTTGTCTTTTGTAGAGGTGAGCAGGAGAGATGACCTTGAGGCCGTTGGTTACATGCTCATCTACTTTCTCAAAGGCAGTCTGCCATGGCAAGGTATACAGATGGCAAACGACGTCGACACCCTGAGGGTGGTCTGCGAGGTCAAAACGCGAACTTCAATTGACGAACTCTGTCGAGGGTGTCCAAGTAGGTGAACAAGTATGCCGAGTTGCCTACCCAGTGCGCTACTGCACCACAGAACAAAATTTGACCCTGGAAATTGTTCGCCTCAGGGGCCCTGGAATTTTTTGACCTCGGGGGCCCTGGAATTTGTTGACCTCGGGGGCCAGTGGGAATTCTTGACCTCGGGGCCCTGGGAATTGTTGGCCTCAGGGGCCCATCTGCTACAGTTACAGCTTTTCCGCTCAAGTCGATTAATAATTATGATGCTGTCCATTTTCCATACATTTCATCAGACAAACTAATATACAGGGTGTCTCTGAAAAATCCCCCAGCAGAAAAGCTATGATTTCTTAAAACTTCCTAAATATATTTCTATAAAAATTGCCATACGTTTACAGCACACATTTCCCCACCTTTCTGCGTATTTTCATCTCATTTGCATGTAAGGTGGCCATATTGTGAGACAGTGGCGTATTTAGAATTTTGGTAAGGGGGGGCAGCCCATGGCAAGCGCGAAGCGCGAGCCTATAATGGTGGTCTGGGACAGGCTAGGCCAAGACCAAGACCAAACGGGGGGGCATGGCCCAAATGGCCCAATGATAAATACGCCACTCTTGTGAGATATCAAAATCAAACCGATTTTTACTACTCAGTCGCAGGCCTCGCAGCATGACAGGCCGAAACATCTAGCTTCACATAAATTTGGTTTCATGTCAATGTTGGTAGTAGTAGTAGTAATAGTAGTAGTAGTAGTAGTAGTAGTAGTAGTAGTAGCATAGTAGTAGTAGTAGTAGTAGTAGTAGTAGCAGTAGTAGTAGCAGTAGCAGTAGTAGTAGTAGCAGCAGCAGCAGTAGTAGCAGTAGTAGTAGTAGTAGTAGTAGTAGTAGTAGCAGTAGTAGTAGTAGTAGTAGTAGTAGTAGTAGTAGTAGTAGTAGTAGTAGTAGTAGTACCGGAAGTAGTAGTAGTAGTACTACTACTACCATAAGTAAGCAGTCAAACTGTACGGACCTTCTTAGCCGTAATGTGGTGTTACGTTGTGTGGATTGTAACAGAGGAGTTCTCTGTATTTCTGCATTACGTGAGAGGTTTGGGGTTTTACGATCCGCCCGATTACGACTTCTTATCGAAGCTTTTCCAAGATCTTCTCGAGAAAATTAACGTCAGCATCGACTGGAAATACGATTGGACGGAGTACAAGCTTGTATGTCAGTCGTAGGGGTCGTCCATATAGTACGTACGCACTGAGGGGGGAGTTGGGTTTAGAAGATTTTGCGTATTTACGGTGTGTGCAAAGTGCAAAAGAGGGAGGGTTGAAAATATGACTTTTTTGCGTACATGTAATATATGGATGATCCCTTATGCATTTCTTCATACTGATAAAACATATTCCCATTTAAAGCTCCAGAAACAACGGTCACCTTAGGATTTGGTAAGTAAGTAAAAATATCGTAAATTTATATAGCGGTTTGAAAAGTAGTACAGTAGTAGCTGCTTATTCTTATGCATTCAATCTTTCTTGAAATAGCCACAGGCAAGGTGGATTGTCGGTCGGCCAGGTAAAGAAAGGTCAGTGTAGCCTATCCATGAGGCTGCGGGATGGGTTATTATTATTATTATTATTATTATTATTATTATTATTATTAGTGTTATTATTATTCCTAGATGATTTATTAAGCGCTATAACATAGCTAGAGCTAAAATCAAGAGCGATTGACAAATGCGCGAAATAAGTGACCCGCGGCAACCCCCTTCTCTGGAACTCTCTTCCCGCCTCAGTGACATCTATTACATCCTTCGAGGCGTTTGCAACTGCCATCAAGACGCACTTATTTCGCGAAAGACAAGAAGACGAGGAGAATATACAGGAAGAAAACCTATTAGAGGAACAAGAGGACAAAGAATGAGATTACACAGCAAGACCATAATGTTAATCAATGGATGGGTGGAACATAGTGGTTCTCACACACAGGGCAGATCCTACTGAACCACTCTAAACCCTACTGTTATTATTATTATTATTATTATTATTATTATTATTATTATTATTAGACCCTATAAGAGGGTTCAATGTTGACATATTAAGGTTTTTAATTTCTTTGACTAATTAACTAGTAATTTAGAACAGTTATGCTAAAAATGTGTTAGAATTAATTGCAGTGGCGGCTCCAGGATTTGGCAAGTAGGGGGCCTTTTGGAGGCAACTTCTGAGCATGGGAAGGCCAACTATTTTTCATAAATTAGAACATACGGGAAGAATATCACCCTCGATGGGGTGGGGTGGGGCAGGCATTCAACGGGGCCACGGACCCCAGGACCCCCTCTTCTTTGGAGCCGACACTGATTAAGTGCGTTGATGCTTTCCTCCCTTTGTTTTCGCACTGTTTTCCGGGCTTTGGTTTGCCGCCAGTACACCACCCCGAGCGGCATGCTGGTTACGAGCGCTCCCGACGAGAAAACCGAAGGGGCGGCTGTGGACGTCTCCATCCCGGAACAGCTGAGCGGCTACCAGGGCGGTTACCAGAGCAACAAGGCGATAGTCAGCTACGAGAATTTCATCAGAGAACTTTCCGGAAGTGGCGTCAACTTGATTGGCAACTGTGACATTAGCATGATGAGGAGAGTTAGCGTAAGTCGTCTCATCACCACTGCGGACCATGTATACGCTCTTGTCAAATTTCTGTGGTTCTTACGGTCAGGGGCGTAGCCAGGAATTTGATTGGGGGGGGATAATGTGATATTTAAGGGGTGTAAATCTTAAAAACTGTGAAAATCTTTAAAAACATAAATATTGTTAAGGTAGTCTGATTTTTGGGGGTATATATACACCGATATACCCCCGTCGCTACGCCCCTGCTTATGGTCCTTGGGGGTAGAGGAAGGGAGGGGTGGTTGACGCCAGGACTGGTACATGTACATCCGAACTGCTGCACACTAGATCAAATGTTTTTCTTTGGGGGGAGGGAAGGGTAGTCCAGCCCCCTGCTGTTTGGAAAATTGGTCACCAGTCATAAAAATTTGGTCCTTGATGAAATTTAGTCGAATAACCCTGTAATAAAATGAGCACATGCGGGTTCATGAGGGAGCCACAGGGGCCCATATAGACCCACGGGTTCTTCTTTGGAGCCTACAACTATAGACCGATCCGAATAGGCGAGCCGGACATGGGCGCCCGCACATTAGGGCAAGAGGGGGCACTTGCCCCTCCCCCCATAAATGCAAATACCAATATTTTCACAGTGATATTTGAAAATCTTGCAAAAATATTAACAGTGACCATTGCGTTTTGCCCCTCCTGGAAAAAATTATGTGGGCACCCCAGTACCCCGTCCGTGGCTAAGCCAATGGTAGCGTTTCTGTTGTTAATGGCAGCTAGGCTCTCAGGTAGTGGTCCAGGCGAAGAAAAGTGAAAACGGGTCCAGTTCTCTGGCAACCACTGCGTTCGCTCCAGGGAGGGCAATCATGACCACACCGTCACGTTTGACGTCCACTCCTTCACTGATAACACAGTAAGTCTGACTCTTGAATGACATTCTGGATAGTGGTATTAGTGGCGGCTCTAGGATTTGCAAGTGGGGGCCGTTGGGGCAACTTCTAATCATGGGGGGCCAACCATTTGTTGTTTAATGTATGTAGCATTAAGTATAGGGTCCCAACTGGGGCACTGGGGGCCAGGCTCTCAATAGGGGGCACGGGCCCCCCTGGCCCCCCGGTGGAGCCGCCACTGGTGGTATTATCCTGATTGAATAGTTGTACTCATCCACCATATTAATCTTAAATTTCAAGTACTACTCGAGATACAGTAAATGATAAATTAATAAATATAACAACATACATGTAATACGATAATGTAAACCAATATGACAGTGCTTCTCAACCTTTTTCCAGTCAACGGCACACTGAACCCGAAATGCACACGTTTCATTTCTAAATATTTCATTTGTATAGGCCTACTAGTACTATATATTTTACTCTATAGTCTACTATACAGGCTATTGACTACCGTTCTTCATAAGTATATATTTTCTATGCAATCTGTATCACTATTTCATGCTTAACTTCATTGAAAAGATATAATTCTCAACTTATAATTAACAACTAATACAGCACCATTATTGTTTTACTATTCTTCAACATTTTGTCACGGTACACTTCTTTCTACCCATGGCACACAGGTTGGGAAGTACTGCAATATGGAATTGAATGCAAAAGAGTACGGAATTTAGTGGGTTTTGCAACATTTAACTTGCACTTCGAGAATGTTCCAAGAAAATAAGCAGATAAACTCAGTGTTGTATTCTTAAGGGCATAATTATTCCTCATCACCTTCGTCCCACTGCTATGCACATAGCAAGGAGAAGTTTCATACTTATTTAACTACAGTAGAACTCCAATATAACAGACTCGGTTACAACGTACTGCAATTTACGGCCCCGATATTATGGTAGTTTGTTTTTTTGTTATTCAGTTCAAAATGTAACTTATGAAACAAAAATTCTCCCCCACTCTCAGATATTACCCGGAACAGGGATATTTTTACACCCCGCTAACACCCCCAACTCAACACCCCCACAATTTGAGGTCGACACCCCCAATATTTCCTAATCTAATAATGGCTCACAATGGTATGTACCCTAAATAGCCCCCGAGCACCCCCAAATTTTACCGACACCCCCCAAATTCACAATCCTAGAAATAACCCTGACCTGGAATAAGTCGTGCCTATTCCGGTATTACGGTAGTTTGTGTTTTTTGTTTTTTATTCAGTTCGAAATGCATCTTCTGCAAATGCTGTGGGGTATGTCCCCTCCATCGACTAGCAACGGCTCGGGTAGCAGCCCCCGACACAAACATGTAACACGGTTCGTGGCGATACTTTCCGCTGCATGAACAGTCAGTCGTACAGCAAACGGCACGGTGAACAGCTTACGGAGACGAACCAACCAGATTGGTCTCACAGGCAACGAAATTGAACGCACGTACGTCGAGGGAAATGTGCATCGAGAAAATACGCGACCCCGAGAAAAAGGCCGCGTGTGCGCGGAACGATGCAAACAAAATCCTCGGAGACAAATTCACCATAGATTTAATAGTTTAACACTTGCATTATTATTTCAATGGTCTAATAATGGAAAATGCAGAAAATACACGCAGAATGAGTAAACTTTGAGTTTACCTAAAGCGAGTCGTGGCGTATCTCGCGTAGAGTTGCTTTTGTGGGAAGTATGAAACGCCTAATTTAAATCAATCGAATAATGTCACCTGGTTAATAAATACGTAGTCTTTTGTTTGTGTGGCCAACGGGCGCCCACACATTGGGGCAAGAGGGGGCACTTCCCTCCCCTCTCCCCCCCCCCCGGGAAAATGCAAGTCTATTTTTGTAACTATATTTTGGACTTTAACCAATATTTTCACCATAAAACCACTACTGATACACAAAGTGAAATCGAGAAACTTAACTTCAACTACTACAGTATAATTTTTTTCAGTGGTTTTCACACAGGCTTACTTAGCCTCCTAAACCACTTAAAATCACATTATTATTATAAGAACTGTGGAAGTGAAAATATCTTGAAAACTATATTAACCATGACCATTGTGTCTTGCCCACCCCCCTGGAAAAATTTCTGTGGGCGCCATTGGTATTGCCAGTGTTTTCTCTCTTAATCACAGTTCGACTAGCATAGAATAGAGGCCCATCCATTTAGTACGTACGCAGTGAGGGAGGCGGGGTGGATTTAGGAGATTTTGCGTACGGGGAACGGAAGCTAGGGGTCTCGACTGTATGCCTACGTAACAATGAAAAAACCGCTCAGGCAGAAGACTGGTTATTTTCACGAACATTAGATTTGAACACAATTACTTTCTCACGGGCAAACAAAGGATCGCGCGAATTGTTCACACGATTACGAAATAAATGTCCAGCAGACTTGGCGGAGGGGGAGAGGGGGAGCATTTCTGGCCCAAAAATTTTAATTGTTCAACCACGGGGGGTAGAGCAGCTAATTTGTACGTACGTATAGTGGAGGGGTCCAAAAAATGTACGGGGGGGCGACAACAGGGCATGAAAATATACCTTTTGCGCATGTACTATATGGATGAACCGTAGACTGAATTCTCTCCCTTTGTGCATAGGCCAAAAGACTTTAGTTGAGAGGTCAACGTAATAATCGGTCATGATTAAGACTTGTCATCTGTGAGTTTTTTGCTCGTTGCTCGCTTTTGCGTCGCCTGCTCTTCGGGACTCGATTTTGGATGAAACTCACTCGACGGAGTCCACGGTTTTGCCTTGACCCGGAAAAACTTCGTTCCCACCGGAAGATGGAATCGATTTGTTTCCTGAAATGTTTAGAAATTTGTACTTGTATCACACTTGGCGCTATCTCCCAAAATGCTACTACTACTACTATTACTACTACTACTACTAGTCTACTACTACTACTACTACTACTACTAATAATAATAATAATAATAATAACAATAATCATCATAACATGGTTTAAAGTGGTTCAGGAGTAGATTCAGTCCTGTGTGAGAACCGTGTAGTTGAATGATGCCTTTGAATATATTATATCAGAATTGGTGCTATATAAGTTCATAAATAAGCCTAATAATAATAATCTGTACCTTTTTCGCTAAGCAGAGGTCATTGTGAACTACTTCACCGATCAGCCACTTGTGCAATGCCTTGAATTCTGTCACGTACAATAGAAAAACAATGACAAAGTCAACAGACATAGTCAAAGACCTTGTTACGCTTAACACAGTGGCGAAATGTGGTATAATAATTGGGCCCTACAGATTTTTGACCTGGGGCATCGGTAACGCCTGCAGCATTTTTTCTTAAGTTGAGTAATAAGCTGCTGTCGTCCTGTGACATTTCATCAGAAAACCAGATATATTATGAAAACAGGGGCGGAGCTAGGGGGTGCGGGTGGCACACATGTCCCCGGGCGCCGAGGTGGGGGGGGGGAGGGCGCAAAAATCGGGTTTAAGGTAGAAAAAAGGCAAAAAGAATCAAACAAAAAACATCAATATAGGTGTAAAGGTCGTCTGCGCTCACATAACTAACTTAACTCGGTTGAGTGAAGGCCTTTATTTTGCATGTAAGGATTTCCAGTTACAACATACCGATATACTCGGTTATAATTATAAAGTACCGCAATGTACGGTCCCGTGTCAAGCACTACCGCATTGGATGACATTGGATATAATCACGTGCCTCGTATATAATGTACTGAATTTTACAGGCCCCCTCTAAGGTACGTAATAACGAAGTTCCTAGTGTATGAAATAGTAAACGTAGGTGCTGTGAACGTGCCTGATGATTGCTGTTCAATGTGCGATGCCGAATGCCCGTGCAGGAAATGCTGAATTTGATTTCCGACGAGGTAGGCCAAGTAATGACCCAAAGTATCGTTCCACACGAAGAAAACGATGTCGTGCTCCTTGCATCTAAAAGATATTTGCAATAAGAAGCTGACACGTTGAGTAATTAATTTAAGGAAAACTTGCATGTTACGTGAGAAAGGTTTATTCATCTTACGACACGTCGAGAAATAACATACCGGTAAATCATAACAGAGTGGTTTTCACACAGGCTTACTTGGCCTCCTAAACCACGTAAAATCACATTATTATTATTATTATTATAAATAATAACTGGGTTTAGAGTGGATCAGTAGGGTCTGCCCTGTGTGAGAACCAACTATGTTCCACCCATCCATTCATTCATTCATTCATTCATTCATTCACATTATGGTCTTGCTGTGCAATCTCATTCTTTGTCCTCTTGTATTCTGATAGGCTTGTTCCTGTATTCTTAATACAATGTTAGAGCATGCTTTATTCACTTCAGAGTATTTCTAGTTTTCTATAATAACTTTCATATTCCAGTCTACAAGAGGAAAACCTTATAAAACATATA
>CM030854.1:1837704-1845204 GCA_018105865.1 Metaphire vulgaris
TAACAGAATATCTGAATGATCGTCCATTATAAATTCAGTAGAGAGCTTTTGGACAACACAAGACGTTTACAAGATTAAAATCCATGAGCAACAATCAACTGATGCCAAGCGCATTAACACTAAAATGGCACATAGAAGTTCACTGATGATGATGATGATGATGATGATGATGATGATGATGATGATGATGATGATGATGATGATGATGATGATGATGGATTGGCACATTTTGTTTTGTTCTATGACTCTGTTTAACTTACTTATTACTCACTTTTATTGTTATTCTAATACATGGGTATTCAAATGGCAGCCCACGAGCCAGATCCGACCCCCAGGGGTGTGAAATGGACAGCAAAGAGATACTGAAATAACTTTTTTCTTCTAATACTTAGAAAATATTTTTAAAATGTCTTCTTTTTCAACTGACCTGTTTTCTATTACCGTACTTAGGACCCGCATTTTTAAAACTAAAAATTCTGCACCTACCCCTCGGGCACCGGTCATAAAAAATTTGGCCCTTCACAGCATTTAATTGAGTACCCCGTTCCAATAATCTAAAATGCACCAAAAACCACTCACAGCTGAGTTCCAATATTTTTTTCTGGAGCGTGTCGATTTTGATATCGCGCTCTGCCACGGCGCGATTCAGCGCCTCGTTAAAATTAATCTGGCGTCTCGCCTCCAAGTTTGCCTTCAGTAGCAGTTTTTCCTCTTCGAACTTCCTGGCCAAGTCTTCCTGGACCTTATTTTGAAAACACAACAGTTACAACAATTAGCGATACTATTAACATAATAATTAATATTAATATTAGTTATTAATAAACAGTGAAATGAATTATAAGATGAACTTGAGAAGACTCTGCCTGCTATGGATCGGATTGACATGTGCTACTGTGGCCAATGAAGAGGGATATATCCCAAAAATGTTGGATACAAGCGATCTCTTTCTAACAAATCCTTGCTTATCAACATCTGAGGAAGTACATTTTTTGCTTTTGTGAATGATTTCATGACAGACAAAAAACACTACATTCAATGATTCAATGATTGATTGATTGATTGATTGAATACACTAAATATAAACAGAATATATATTAAAGCTCCACTATCTAAACATCTCTTAAAACGAAACCTGCCACAGTATAACTTCGGTATAACGTACTTAGCGGGTCTGCAAAATGTGTACGTCATATCCGAGGTACGATGTTACATCTAATACGATCCAATACGGCAGCGCATCAAACGGGACCGTACATGCGGTATGTTATAGCCGAGCGTAGGTTAGTAACCGAGTCCATTATAACGAGGTTTTACTGTACTAATGAAATGTTGATAAAGTTCAGTGCTGAAAATCCAAATACAAGATTTCGGCGCAACGTAAATGTACAACAGATGCAACTCACTCGAAGGATGGCCGCGGTTTTCTCCTCTTCCATCTGCGCTTTCAGCCGCGCGATGACTTCATCGTGTCTCTGCAACGGGAGATAATCGTCAACCCTTAATTGCAGGGCAAAACCACCTTCCGAATCTTTGGTCTCAGTCGGGACGGAAGAAGAACTCGCGCAGGAACGCAGCTCACACATTCCAGTCGCGAACGTTTCCTTGAGCTTTTCGCTCTCCGAATAACGACATAACGTAACGTAAAGCTCGTTATCCCTGTCAATGCGAGTCGACTCGGTGAATGCTTCTCCGCCCACGTTTGATCGCAAGAACAAACCACTCTGAATTTCATCGATATCAGGATCACGATCCGTTTGGATTTCTACGTCTCGCACGACAGGAACAATTTGATTCGCTGCGTCCCGAGTATCCGACGCAGCTTGGATCTCGACATCGTGTGTATCCTCCAACGCGTCGGTCTGAGCGTCAACGCCGTCCAAAGATTTCGGAGAACCTTCGTCGGGATCGGTGGCAACATCGACTCTCGCCATCACCGCCGTCTCGATTTCTGCCTGAATCCCTACATCCAGTGTTGCCACTTCGGTCTGTGTTTCCGCATCCAACATATCAGCGGATTCAGTCTGCGATCCGCGCTCCTCGAGGTTTTTTCTGCTCTCGTGTTTTCCGTTAATTTCCTCGACCGCACAATTCAACTTCTCGACGCACCGCAAGTGTTCGTCTCTCTCGGCAATAAGCTTTTCGATCTCGCGCTTCGCGGCATTCATTTCCTCCAAAACGAGCGCGTTCTTGTCACTCTCTGCGTTCAGCCGAACATCGTTGTCCTTCTGCAGCTCGACCAATTTCCCCGCGCTTTCCATCTCAAAATCCTTCTGCCTTTCGGCGTAGCCTCGGCAACTATCGCTCAATAGCTTAATAGTTTCCTCCTTTTCGATTAACCGATGTTGAAACTCGGTCTGAAGTTCGATCAGTTCCTGTCGATGTTTCTCGCTCAACGCCATCTCAATTTCTCCGGCGATTCGAGCTTCATTCGCAACCAGTTCGCGTTTCATCTCGTCTCTCATTGACAGAACTTCCGATTCGACCTTCCTCGCGGTTTCTTCGCACTTCGCCTGCGCTGTATCGTTCGCCATCTGGCGGAGGGCTCTTATCGTATCGTCCTTCGCTTCCACGTCGGTTTTATAGTCGGAATGCAGCTTCTCGTTCTCCAATTCCAGTTCCAGGACCGCCTTCCGGCAGACGTCGTTCTCCACTTTAAGCCGCTGAACTTCGTCGCCAAGAACACGGCACTCGGAACTTTTCTCCTCCAGCAGCGACCGTAGTTTATGGTTCTCCCCCGCACAGAGACTCAGTGACTCAGACTCCGCATCCAGCTTGACTCTAACAGCCGTCAGACTCTCGTCAAAGCTCCTAGCCGAGTCGAGCGCTACCTGCATACATACATACATACATACATACATACATACATACAATCATACCTTATTCAGATAATCTCTTTACAAGGATAACAGATGGAATTATGAACAAATGGAACAGTGAGGACAAGGTTGGCTTAGAAGGCATTACTGCCTGTGTGAAAGCCACTAGGGACGCTAACGGGGCTTGAACCCACTCCGTCAACCTACAGCTCCAGCGCCTAACCCACTCTGTCATCTTCCGCCCAGGTGACAGTGACAGTAGAAACAGTAAATGGATCCAAAGATTATCTGGGAAAACTAGGTTATTGAATGTGGAAAGTTACTACAGTGGTTTTCACACAGGCTTACTTAGCCCCCTAAAACCACTCTAAATCACATCATCATCATCATCATCATCAGCATCATCATCATCATCATCATCATCATCACCATCATCATCATCATCATCACCATCCATCATCATCATCATCATCATCATCATCATCATCATCATCATCATCATCATCATCATCATCATCACTAATGCAAGGTCAAGCAACAAGCCCACCTTCATACCAAGGGTACCTTAAGTGTTCAATACTATGCAAAATCGTTAGGAATCCATGTATTAACCTGCTCGCTCGTCACGTTCCACGTCCTCACCAGCTCCACGAGGCTCCCGTGCACGGTGCTCAGCTCGACGAGGCTTTGGCTCCGGTTAACGACCACGGACGTCCTAACGTCCTCCAGGTCCTGTTTCAGAGGAGCGCAGCAGCCGAACACCGCGTCGTTCATGAGTTTCGTCGTCTTTTCGTACAGCAGGATCTTCGTGTTCAGCTCGTCTATGCAACGCCTGCTGTCCATGACCTCGCGTTCCTTCTGCTCCAACTGCGTCGTCCTGTCCTGGAGGATACACTGGAGCTCGGCAAGCTGGAGAAAATATAAATATATATATATTATATAAATATATATATATATACTGTGTATATATATATATGTATATATGTACATGATCCATGATCCCTTCAGTAACCATTTATTTATTTCTTTCTCAAATTGATTTATTACAATGCTATTATTATTGGACAAGTACATAGGCTTATGTACCTGCTATTTCTGTTTATATGTTATGTAAATTGTGGAATAATTATGGAGTAATAAATAAAGAAGATCCTTTGTGGATCATCATCATCATGTACATATGTACATATATACATATGTATATGTATATGTATGTGTGTATATATATATATATACAATTATATATATATATATATATATGTACATATATGTATGCATATACATATATGTACCCATATACATATATGTATATATATACATATATGACGAGATATCTAGTCCCAAGCTCAAGGAAAAACAAATATTGGACAAGATATGTTAAAACCAGAGACATGGCCCAAATGTTTCGCTCATCGACCCCGTAGACTGTCACCCATTTTTCCGGCCGGATACCCTGGATTTGACCTGGATCTTTAATGATTAGGTTCTGGTGTGCCATCGGTTGATGCTCCTGTGCATTATGACGTGGCGCTATAGAAGTTCAGATCAGATCATTTATTTGACAAAAATTTCCTTATCGGAGACACAACCCAAATTTTTCAATAATTTATTCGATAACATTTTCCCATATATATATATATATATATATATATATATATATATATATATATATATATATATATATATATATTCAAAATAACAGAATCCCCGAAAGTGTTTTTCTAATTTATTCAACAAAATCATTCAAAACAACAGAATATCTGGCCGTGAAAACCGTAAAAACATTGCCTTTTTGCTCGAGGCCAACTCTGTCATGGACGATGGCATCGACTCGTCGAAGTAGAAATCCGCCGTCATGAATGCGTCGTTCGCCGGATTGCCTTCTTCCAGCTCCGGCAACGCCTCCATCGACCTTCGCCCCGGACTCCCCGCCCGCTTCCCGTCTTCATCTCTTCCCGGTCGAAGCCGCCTCCCCGGCGGCCGCGGACCCCGTCGTCCTCGTCGGGCAGAGCGCCGTGAGCCGCGACTCCTCGGCCGCGATGATCTCGATGACGCTCTGCGACGACGCGACGTCGAACATCGGGTCCGGGTCCAGGATCGCCGGCGGCTCAACCGCCCCGGCCGACGGCAGGGGACGCCCCACCACCGCCGCAGCGGACGCTGTCGCCGGGACATCGACCGTTCGGCAGGGAAGGAGATCGGCCACGGACATGCTCGGATATTCGGGAATTCTAAAACAATATACACTAAAAACTTCATCATAACGTATTTGGAGGGTCTGTAACAGAGAATTTTTACATCCCCTCCTAACACCCCTCCCCCACAATCTGAGACCAACAGCCCCCAACACCCCCCAATCTGAGAGCCGGATGACCGTTTTTTTTGCTTGCCAGACTTTTTCGACAGGGCATCCCCAGAAAATACCACCCCCCCCCCAGATTGATAATCCTAGAAATAACCCCCGTCTGTAGTATTTAGTACGTTATATCCGAAGTATGTTACATCCAGTACGGTAGCGTATCACACAGGATCGTACATTACGGTACGTAACTTATAACCGAGTACACGTTATAACCAAGTCCATTAGAACAAAGTTCTACTGTATTAGAAGCCATAAGTCAAACTGTTCAAGCAGACAGTCAGACCAACAAAGAAATGCTTTTACTTTTTAGTGCAAGAGTTGGGGACAGATGGAACAGTCTGGACGAAGAGGCAGTAACAGTTGAAACAATAAATGGATTCGAAAGCTATCTTGAAAAACTATGCTATTAAATGTAGAGTTACTACAGTGGTTTTCACACAGGCTAACTTAGCCTCCTAAACCCAGGGGCACATTCCTGCCATCAGCATTAGGGGAGGAGGGTGGATAGAAAAAATTGTGTAAAGTATACCCAATACCCACCCATAAATATGTTTATATTCTAGTGATGACCCTGTTTTCTTGCCAGACTTTTTAGAATGTTAAAGAAGCCAAGAAGCATAAAACATTGGGACAGGGGATAAATAATACGATACACCCCCTCACTAAATATTCGGTGGGACCATCCCCCACAGTCCCCTCCCATGATCTACGCCCCTGCCTAAACACTTAAAATCACGCTATATTATTATTATTATTATTATTATTATTATTTATTATTATTATTATTATTATTATTATTACTATTTATTATTATTATTATTATTATTATTATTATTATTATTATTATTATTATCTTCATTAAAACAAAATGAGACAATCATTTATATAGCCCAATCAATCCACGGTAACACTTAAATCTGTAAACCACAAACAAACCATACAACTGACAGTAACCATACGCGATAACTATAATCACCACAGATAATATTGGATAAAACGATGATTACGTTACTTTTTAACCGCCCAATCTATCTGCAAGAGACACAATCAACCCCCCCCCCCCAACACATAAAAACTGACCTTAGACTTTCCACCAACTCAGGCACCTTGTCATTCAGCATGACAACGTCATGTTCGGTCAACAGAGGAAGACGATCATCGAATGGATCTGGGCATTTCGTCTACGGCACAAAAGCAAAGAGACTTGAACATCCAACAGTGAGACAGATATTGAAATCATCTTTCAATGCATATAATTTACCATGACGACCCCTTGCATATAATGACCCAGAGGCCGGACAAAATGTCAAATGTTAGGGTTACATAACTTACATTTTGTCCACTGACATACTGTCCCCATGATATTTTGTCCGTGACATTTTGTCCTAGCATCAATGACCCTCCCTGACTGTTATTTCTAATTTAGACTAAATGCATAGAAATAGGCAGCTACTGAGGTACCACAACTCCCTAAAGTGCTACATAAATTCACAAGACTACTTACTTACCTATAATCATAATCTGCACTGCAATAATTTCTGAGAAAATATTAGCAAAGAGGAATCAAAGTGCATAGCTTAAACTTCACAAAGAACCACTTTGTAATAATAATAATAATAATAATAATAATAATAATAATAATAATAATAATAATAATAATAATAATAATAGTAATAATAGTAATAATAGTAATAATAGTAATAATCATAGTAATAATAATAGTAATAATAACAGTAATAGTAGTACTAGTAGTAGTAGTATTAGTAATAATAATAATAATAATAATAACAATAGTAATAACAGTAATAATAAGTAATAATAGTAATAATAATAGTAATAATAATAGTAATAATAATAATAGTAGTAGTAGTAGTAGTAGTAGTAGTAGTAGTAGTAGTAGTAGTAGTACTAGTAGTAGTAGTAGTAGTAGTAGTAGTAGTAGTAGTAGTAGTAGTAGTAGTAGTAGTAGTAGTAGTAGTAGTAGTAGTAGTAGTAGTAGTAGTAATAATAATAATAATAATAATAATAATAATAATAATAATAATAATAATAATAATAATAATAATAATAATAATAATAATAATAATAATAATAATAATAATAATAATAATAATAATAATAATATCGATTCAGTTGTATATAACAGAGTAACCAACATTGAATCAATGTTTTCAAGCACCTTTCTGTAAGAATATATTATTGCAAAAAATGAGTAAAAGGAAAAATCATCTTTTCAAATTACTAACAGCAAAGTTTGGTGGAATGTCATCAAAACCAGGAAATAAGGCATTTAGAAAGTGACAATCTGAAACAAAAACACTA
>CM030854.1:1850204-2060204 GCA_018105865.1 Metaphire vulgaris
AAATAAAATTTAATGTGACTAGTCCGGTTTTTGTTTTGCGCCACCCTGTACAACGTCATGCAAAGAGGTAAACATTCAACGCACTGAGTGACGTCTTCAAGGTTTGCGATGACAGCGAGCCAGCCTTGATGTTGAAGGTGCTGGTCGAAAACGAGGCGCTGACATACCAGAAGGTCTTCCTTTGCTATTTCGTGGAAATTCTTGAAACAAAACACACATCGATAGGAGTATCCAGAACAATCTCTATGGTCACTGATCTATGCCCACCAGCAAGAAATCTGCTTTTGCCATTGGCGTCTATTAACAGACGACAATGGTCTCTATGGTTTCTGACCACCAGTGGGCGGAGCAACCAGACTTTGTTGGTAAACACTGGATACCCCTATAGGAATTCTTACCTACTTACTGTATTCAAAGTTACCTTACAACCTTCAGCATATGCGTCTTTACAAATTCAAAGTAAAACATTAGTTGAATTTCATCTTGAGCATATAATGCATTATCATCCTCTCAAATACCACACCAGAATCTCTAGAAATTTTCACACAGGCTTACTTAGCCTGAATGACTTTAAATCACATTATTATTATTATTTATTATTATTATTATTATTATTATTATTATTATTATTATTATTATTATTATTATCACTACCACTAAACCACTACCACTATCACTATCACTATCATTACTATCATTATCATTATCATTATTATTATTATTATTATTATTATTATTATTATTATTATTATTATTATTATTATTATTATTATTATTATTATTATTATTATTATTGTCATCTGAGCCTACTTGTGAGAAATACTGCAACAGTAATCAGTTACGGTGTACGATTTTAGCGATGTTCTTACTGCCGCTAATCCAGTGCGTGCAGCCAGAGTGTCGTAACTGGCAGTCAGCGTCAGAGAATCTTCCAGTCGTTCCTTGAGATGGCTTTCTAACATTCAAATGAATTGTCAACGTTAGAAATGATATTCGAGTATAAATCTCTGACTAATAAATGATAGCCAATGTTAGCAAAGTTGTGCTAAGGACTTCACACAACATATTTTACTACAGAAACCGAATCACGTTTCAGAATTCGCTGGAAGGAAAAACGTACAAATCGACTAAAACGCCGGCCTTTCCTTATCTTATCCCATTGTTTCCCAATCTGACTCGTCTCTAGAAATTAACTGGTATTTTCACTAACAATAGAACTGGTGTTATCAAGGAAAACAATCACTTTTATTATGTTATATTATAATCAATTTAGCATAATATTCTGCACAACATAATGGTAAATACATCCATTGCCTACCTGATCCATACTGGATGCTAACCAAAGGAGAAGTGGCAGACTCCAGAGATTGCTTATTGAACAGAAAAATTGGATTTGAATCCTAAGAACACATACACATATACTTATAGTACTAGTAATAGTAATAACAATAATAATAATAATAATAATAATAATAATAATAATAATAATAATGACAATAATTATAATAATAATAATAATAATAATAATAATGATAATAATAATAATGACAATAATAATAATGACAATAATAATAATGACAATAATAATAATGCTACTGCTGCTACCGCTACCGCTACCACTACCACTACCACTACCACTACCACTACCACTACTACTACTACTACTACTACTACTACTACTACTACTAATAATAATAATAATAATAATAATAATAATAATAATAATACTGCACTTTTATAGCACCATTTATAATACTCTAGAGTTATTAATGTATTAATCGATGGTACTTCAAATTCATCAGTAAAAGACCAGGTCATTCCAGGAATCAGTTTATTTCCTTAGAACTGTATATTCTTCTATCAGTTGTCTTAATGTAAAGAGTTGGTCTATGGTACTTCTTCCTGGCCTAAATCCTGCTCCTTGTTCTTACTTTACATTCTTATGACAAGGGTTCATAGGAATAAGGTGTGAGACAGACCGTTCCCGCAGCGTAGCGGCAGACACGCTCGTTCGGATCTAGGCTGTCACCTCCGCTGATCAACAAGACTTGCTTTTCTTGAGGAACTCGACACTCCCTTGCGATGACCTCCTGAAGGTCTCGAACCCTGTGCAAGATCAAAGACAAATGTCAAACTGGACCGAGAACACTCACAGCAGGGTTTTGAGCCATATTTTTTTTCAAAAACACCTGACCCTCAAGGGCACCAGTCGCAAAAAATGTGGCCCTTCATAAAATTAACCCCAGGTTGAAAACAAGACTTTTAAAAAATATTTTGTAAGGATTAGAAAGATGTTTGGCGTCTTCGCGGGCCTTTTCACGCCACGTGGCGGGCCGGATCTGGCCCGCAGGCCACCATTTGAATGCCCCAAATGCATTTGTGATAAAGACTGAAACTGCAATAGTAAGGGAAATGCAGCATGAAAAGAATGACAATAAGCCAGATTGATTGTGTTAGGCATCATGGTTTCAAGATTGATGATTTGACCCTCAATCAAAACCAAACAGTTGGTTTCGAGTATAGTGATTTCATTCATTATGCAGTGACATCTACTTTGATCCTACCACAAAATGGCTGGTCAGTCAGCAATGCAAAAAAGGCTCTTGTCATGTGACCAAATGATCATCATAAACCAACATTCATTCAATGGCATAAGTTCTAAGTAATTGCATAATCAAAACTAGGTCCATATGCACCTTATAAGTTATAGACTACAAGAAAATTTCATTGAATTGCAATCAATTTTCCAGAAAAAGCAACAAAAAGTACAGTCAAAAATATACATACACTTTGTTTCAACACAAAATAACAAAACTGAAAGTACATATTTATATACAAGTATAAAGGCATACAATACTTAAGCCTAATATACTGATGTGCCTCAGTTGCCAAACAAAGTGACAAGCCAATAGTTGACATCGTACATGCACGACCAACTAAAACAGTCTGAATCACTGATGATGAATCATGATTCATCATATCAATTAGCAAATATATCTACACAAGATTACAAATATATCTACACAAGTAGGGTAGTCATGAGATATTACAGACCTCTGCATGGCCAAGTTCATCTCGAAGGTGAGCATTGTACCAGTGTCAACGAGAAATATGTACAGCATCTTCGGCAATCTTTCTGTTCCACCGACTCAGTTTTTTGAGAAAAAACGCAGAAATTGCATCGTGAAACTACAATAATAACAGGAATATATGAATAATAATGGACAATTTTGAAGATTTATCTGCCCAGGGCCGTCGGAACGGATTTTGGTCAGAGGGTGCAGATTTTTCCGGAGTTAAATTTTTCTCTTTCAAATCCTTTGCAAGCAAAAAAAAGTTCATCAACGCTCAATTTTACCTCAAAAATGCTTGACAAGAAAAAAAGGTCCTCTGCACACTCTGCGCCCCCTGTATTTCAGGATACAGGGGGTGCAGAGGGGTGCAGACCATCATCTTCCCAGGGGAAGCATTGCACCCCACTTAGGTGGGGCCTGTTTTTCCAGGGGCAGCTGCTATTTTAAGAGAGGCTGAGCACCTAAGAATAAGACTTGTTGGCTGGGCCTGTATAATCTGCCCTTAATAGATAACTGATAACCTGGATCACAACAGAGCATCTGGCGTGTGTAAATGTGTGTGTGTGTGCGTGTGGCTGTCTATCGCTAAGTACACCTCAGCGCACGCTCAACTGCAGCATTTTTCGTCACAATCAATTAAATTTCTGACATTGCACGATTATATAAAAAGGCGCACAATAAATTCCCAAAGGTCTCAATGTAAATAATATAATCATACCTCTAGCATAGACAGAGAATCGTCAAACTGCCGACAGACATCTCGATTTCACGATCGCAGCTGACCATAGCGATCGAAATGTCAAACTAAAATGAATTTCAATGTAAAAATCCAACAATAAAATTGATATTTGCCTTGGTCTTCGCTTTGTGTATTTTATTATCGCGACTGTTTAGTCACGTGTTTATGACTATTCATGAGCATTTAATATTAATAAGGCAATCAAGTTGGATCAACACATTTGCATAGAGACATCCTATTACAGCAACGTTGCTCTCTGCTCGTCCAGTTTAATAGAATAAGTTGAATAACTATATTAATAGCTGGATTTCAAGTGGTTTAGTAGGGATTATCCCGTGTCGAAACCCTATGCTGTCATTCTGTCGCTTGGAATGATACGACAACATGAGAAGCGTTCTGGGCAGTGCCGTCGGAACGAATTTTGGTCAGAGGTGCAGATTTTTCCGAAGTTAATTTTTTCTCTTTCAAATCCTTGACAAACAAAACAGGTCATCTGCACACTCTGCACCCCCTCTGCACCCCTCTGCACCCCCTGTATTTCAGGATACAGGGGGTGCAGACCATCATCTTTCCAGGAGGTGCATTGCACCCCTACATTTTTCCAGGGGTGCGGCGTGCAGCTGCACCCCCCCTGCACCCCACTTCGGGCGTGCCTGGATCTGAGCATCAGCCAGCCTTTACAGATGTAGGCCTAACTTTGCAGCAGAGTTTTTTATGCAGCTGCGCCAGAAATGTGAAACTCAATTCCAGCATCCCTCAGCTGTCTACGCCAAGATTCAATAACAAATTTCGACTTTATAATTACTGTCACTTCTTGCAACATCTCCTCAAGTGTTTATTTATAGGCTCAAATCATTTCTCTACTGTGCTTATCGATGTAAGCGCTATAAAAATTTACGAGATTGTCTGTTTACTTGTTTATTCACTTCCTACTCGTCTTGAAATATACGCGTAGACATACTGTGCATCTGTACTTTCCAGAGCTTTTCCCGCCTAAACTTGCAACCTTAGCAGCCATCAAGGTTGGAAAACCTAGGTTTTTAAAGAAATAGAATGTAAGTTTTAAGTTTTTTTAGGTTTTAGGTTGTTTAGGTTTTCAGGTTTTTAAAGTGTTAATGTTTAATTAAATTAACCTAAATTTGGCGTCTCAACAACCACAGACCCCTCTCTCTAGTTTTGTCACACAGTGGCGGCTCCACAGGGGGGCCAGAGGAGGCCCGTGCGTCCTATTGACTGCCTGCCCCCAGTGGCCTCGAATTGCTGGGGTTAGGACCAGTGGTTAGTAGGCAGTGGGGCTGTCTCTGATAATACTAACCCCCTTTCATTTTCTCACAATTCGAGCACTGCCCCAGTGCATGGCCCCTGTTAGGACCTTAGTACTTAATGCTACATACATATATCAACAAATGGTTGGCCCACCCATGATTAGAAGTTGCCACCCCAACGGCCCCCCTACTTGCCAAATCCTGGAGCCGCCACTGTTGTCACATTTCAACACCCATCGACTCTGCTCTATATTTTTTCACATAGGCTAATTACAGTAGGCCTAGCCGCCTAGGCCTAGCCGCCTAGGCCCAGGTCTATTACTCCATGCAGTGTTTATTCTACACCTGCTGGATGGCACGCGTCCTGGATGGCACCCCAGACCTTCATGCTAGCCTACCCAAATATTAAACTCTAAATCCGCCTATGAGGCCTACTCAAAAGTTTTGCACAAATCCCTCGACCGCACAGATGGGGTCCGTCACTCCCCCCTCCCCATTGTCCACGCCTATTCGCAGTGGCGGCTCTAGGATTTGGCAAGTGGGGGGCCGTTGGGGAGGGCAACTTCTAATCATGGGGGGCCAACCATTTGTTGTTTAATGTATGTAGCATTAAGTATAGGGTCCCAACTGGGGGGGGGCCACTGGGGGCAGGCAGTCAATAGGGGGCACGGGCCCCCTGCCCTCCCGGTGGAGCCGCCACTGCAGGGTTATTTCTAAGATTATCAATTGGGGGGAGGTGTGTCGGTATATTTTGGAGGTCCATCCTTGCCGAAAAAGCCTGACAAGAAAAAAGGTCATCCCAGGCTCAGATGGAGAGGGGTGTCGGTCTCAAATTGGGGGATGGGTGTTGGGGTGTGTACAAATATCACTGTCGATGCGTCTGCGGGTGTATGTTTCCGCAGAGGCTTCGTTCAATGGTGGCTAGGGGAGTCTACAGACTTCCCACTTTTTGAGAAACAGAAAATTTTTTTACATGTTATTAACAACTTTTTTATACTTTACATAAATTATAAAAAGAAACTTTAAAATAATAGACTCCCCTTATTTTTTGATGCACTATACGCCCCTGTGTTTCCGTGTCATTATAAATCCGAGCGGTTGGTCGAGTCATAACGTAGGCCTAACGCATGCATTGGAATTGGCCTATAGGCCTATCATCTGGTTCGACGTCGATAGATTTGGACACCTGTCGTTCGCCCTGTGCTGTGGCGGGAACTCTCTCTCTCTCTCTCTCTCTCTCTCTCTCTCTCTCTCTCTCTCTCTCTCGTTCGACATCATGCAGAAGCGGGTTCTAATTTCGTACGAAGGGCTTCGATGACGTCATTTTATCGCCATCCATTTCCGTTTCCGATTGGAAACGGTCGAGTTCCGGGCGCTTCCTCCTCGTTCTGGCGATCGGAAGAGATCCGACCCATCGGGGTCGACCCCTTAATGCGGCCGGCCGGCCGACCGACCGACCAGCCAGCCAGGTGAGCGCATTACCTGCCGACGGCAGACATCCCCCCACCTACCCTCATCCCCCGCCTTCCCAAGGCTTGGCTTGGCTTATATCCGTCTAATCCTATTTATTTCCGCCGCCGATGTCGATCCCGATGGTGATGGATAAATCACCGAACCGCCAGAAGGCAGTCATTGCTAAATGCGGCCCGGCGTACGACCCCATCCAGCCCTTCCCTCGTCCCACATCCACTCCCACCCCCTCCACCCCCACCCCAATATCCGGCCCTTCCAAATGGCTTCGTACTTTCCTGTATCACCACCTCGGCTATAAAAAAGCTGGTGGCGGGTTGTGCGGACAGACGCCCAGCAGTGGCCCAGACCGCTCGCTATTCGTTTGACGTTACAGTCTCTGCGGGTAAGTATTACTAAGTAAGTAAGTAAGCAAGTAAAGAAAGTAAGTAAGTAAGTAAGCTGATCGTCGGTGTAACATATAGAGCTGCCGCTTGCCGCGCGAATGAATATTTCAGCGGCGGTCTTCTTATTATAGACTGCCGCGGATTTCCGGCCAGTTGGCTCGGTCGCCCATAGGGGCCTACCTTCCTTTCGGAGAGGTGTCCAGGTGAGCCGAGGTGCGGTTTCCGTCAGGTGTTCGCGTCGACGGCGCAGGTGAGTCGAATCGGAACCGTTTTCCACGAGTTTCGTCCGCGTGGGGTAAGTAGAATTCGACCTTTTGAAATTCGACTGGATTTCCACTGGTGGTACTGCGTACAACCCTTCCGTACCCCCGGTGAGGTTGTTATATAGGGTCCAGTTACCATTGGTTTAATACCTTACTCGCTTCCGTCAGGAGGTAAGTGATACAGATGAGAGAAATCGATATTATTAGGCCTATTAAAGGCAAAGTGTTTTAACAGATATTGATAGGCCTATCGATAAGATATCAGGATCAGTGCTTCCCAACCTGTGTGCCGCGGCACAAAACTGTGCCGCAGCAACGGTGGAAGTGTGCCGTGACAAAATATTGAAAAATAGTAAAATAATAATGGTGCTGCATTAATTGCTAGTTAATTATAAGTTGAATTACATCTCTTCAATTGAGTTAAGGGTGCAGTAGTGATACAGATTGCAAAAATATGTACTTATTAAGAACAGTAGCCAATCTAATATTGTACTGTATATTACACTAGAGTAAGCAATCCCCCCGGAAGCGGCCTAGATTAAACCCTGCGGACAACCCTTTCATTTTGCGCGTTTGCGTCGCCACGGGGCGGGGGGTAGATGGGGCAACTACCCCCCCCCCCAACCTCACCCCAGACCACCTATCAGATTCGCGCAAATTCGGTGAGAAAGTTTTTTTGTGGGGGGATGTGTGGAGTGGGGTGGGGTAAGGAATCTGACACGCCAGTCCCCTTTTGCCACCCCACCCCCAAACCAAAATTCCTGGCGACGCCACTAATTCTACGCATGTGTTCAAATAGGTATATGATCTTCCTTTGTTTCGGGGAAGGTCTGTACAAAAATATATTTGATCCCAACAATATGGGGGCCAGACTGAGGTGGATCCAAAAATTAAACGGAGGACTTTGAGTTCAATTCCCTTTCTGCCTTAATTAACCTCGCCCCTTCCAAGTGGATTGATGCGTTACGCAGGCTTATCCGCCACAGACTGTCACCCGTTTGTCCGGCCGGATGCCCTGGATTTGACCTGGATCTTTAGTGATTTGTATTTGCTGTGCCATCGGTTGATGCTCCTGTGCATTATGAAAGTGGCGCTATAGAAGTTTAAGATTAGATTAGATTAGATTAGATTTTTAGCTTTTCGGCCTCTCGTGATTGTGAGAAACTGGCAAACAAAATTTTTAGGGTGGGGTTGTCACAGCCCACTCCCATTGGCGTAATCTGCCATCAGCATTGGGGAGAAAATTATTTTTAAAATAAAAGTACACCCACCCAGTGTTTTATGCAGGCCTGTTAGGAGGGGAGATCCCCTCCAAAACAAACTCAAAATTCCCGCCCAAAATTCCAGCACTTACACAAATTTTGCATAGAACTAGGTTTTTTCCATCCAACCAAATCGATTCCCCCCAAATGCCTCAATGTTCCCCAAAAACCTGGAGTCTGGATAAAACACTGCACCCACCCATAGATATGCTTAAACTTTAAACTCTAGTGATGACCTATTTTGCTTGTCAGACTTATTAGTACGCTAAACTAGCAAATAATGACATTTCGGGGGGGGTGTAAATTATATTATCTCCCCTTCACTGAATATTTATTGGGGAACAGTCCCAGTGTTCTACGCCCCTGGCCGCTCTTTGCCCTTAGATTTTGACTGAGAAGGCGGAAAGGGGTGCACAAATTTTAGTGATGATGACGACGACGACGATGATGATGATGATTGTTGATGATGATAATAATGATGATGATGATGTTGTTGTTGTTGTTGTTGTTTTGCTTCGCAGATTTCTTTCTTCCGTTGGTCAGTTGATCCCGTCAGTTGAAAGTCAAAATGGCGGACGAGTAAGCAAACGCTTATTTATTATTGTGTAATATCAGATGTCATGTCAAATAAGATGTTGTGCCCCAACCCAAAATTCCTGGCGACGCCACTGCTTACTATTATTATTATTATTATTATTATTATTATTATTATTATTATTATTATTATTATTATTATTATTATTATTATTATTATTATTATTACTATACACTACCACTACTACTACTACTACTACTACTACTACTACTACTACTACTGCTACCACTACTACCACACCACTACTACCACCACTACCACCACCACCACCACCACCACCACCACTGCACCACTGCTGCCACCACCACCACCACCACCTACCACCACCACTGCACCACTGCACCACCACTACCACCACTGCTGCTACAACTACATTACAACATTACACTACAACACTACTACTACTACCATTATTATTACTACTACTACTACTACTACTACTACTACTACTACTACTACATTTTCCAGGAGGGGCAAGTGCCCCCTCTTGCCCCAATGTGCGGGCGCCCATGTCAGCAGCAGCAGCAGCAGCAGCAACAGAAGCTGCACATACTTTGATGGGCAGAGGCGATGGTCTTTGGCCGGCGTATAATTTAGAACTACTATTCTGGCGGATGAGAAATGGAGCGTTACGTTGCAACAGCTGACACAACAGCGGAGCAACCGCGGACAACGCGCTGCAAGGGACGGAATGAATTATGGGCGATTTCTTCGATTGAGTCAGTAACTGACAGAGGAGGCGAAGACATCTAGGGAGACTATTAAAGGTAGGGAGACGGAGGAGAGAGAGGACAAACACGTAGACAGAAAGAGCATAGGATATAGGATTAGATGAGCAGATAAACACGCATACAGAAAGACAGGTATGCTGGATAATTATGGGCGAACATACACGAAGACAGGGGAACGGAGACAGACAGGCAGACTGATAAACACGCATAGGAAGACAGATATAGATTATGGCGCATAAAAAGAAGACAAGAAAGCAGACACGCAGAGACAGAAACAGGAAGATAGACAGATAAACATACACCACGGAGAAGTACAGTATGAGGAAAGCCATTGATGGGACCCATACAAGAACATCGAAAATGGAGAGAAAAGAGAGAGGAGAGAGAGGAGAGAGAAGACAGACAGACAGAGAGAGAGAGAGAGAGAGAGAGAGAGAGAGAGAGAGAGAGAGAGAGAGAGAGAGAGACAGAGAGACTGATAGAGAAAACGGAACAAGATAGAGACAGAGAACAAAATGGAGGCGTATATTTCGGGGTCTTGAATTTTAGGGGTGACGTGTCCCTCCCCAGGGCGACGGGCGTAACGACGGAGGGGGGTTATATCGGTATATATATGCCTCCAAAATCAGTCTACCTTAAAGATTTTTATGTGATTTAGCCTACATGTGGCTATATGTGGTTTATATGGTTTATGTGGTTTATAGGGCCTAGTTAAAATTTATACCCACACAAAATATTTATATCCTTCCAAATAAAATTCCTGGCTACGCCTCTGCCTTTCCATCCCATTGATTTCCACCAAACAGAGAACAAGGATAGTAGTTCAGAGGCTAAAGTCCATAAAAGCCAAGAATCGTTCATTTCTGGATAAAAGCATGCCACTTGGCACAGTTATAGGGTACATGGCCCTGAACAATTTCCCCAAAGGATGCACAAGTTTTTGTTATCTCTTACCATGCAATTTGGCACCATAAATTTTCTTGATAATTTGTAAAACAAATTTCGCTTTATCTGCAGTACGTAGACAAATGACAATCGATACAGTACCAAATAAATAATACTAAGTAATAATAATAATAATATTGTGCTTATAGAGTGTACAGATATGAATGTTATCATTTCATGTCGCTTTTACTCCGAAACTAAATACGAAAAGGGTAATTACGCATCAAATCAAAACGCTTTTGAATAAAATCGGACGCCACCATCTCAGATTGTGATGAAAACTGGCACAATTGTTCATCCACATGAGTAATGTTGCCAATACCATTCTCTGTAGATTAAAAATGTTCTTTAAAATGTTCCATTTACGCAATAGAAATTACCACAGGCAAAATTCTGAATGCCAAGCACATTTGATTTACAAGAGATAGTGGCCTAATTTCTCAAAAAACTTGATTAGCATGTGCTCTTCACTTCTCTGTCAAAAGTGCTAGCCATTCACACGTCTGCCAATACCATTCACTGTAGTTTTAAAATGTTCTTAAAAATGTCCAATTTACAGGCAATATTCTGAATGCCAAGCACTTTTGATCTACAAGAAATATCTAACAAAAAAACTTGGCAAAATTCTGAATGCCAACACGTCTGCACATTTGAGTTTTAAAATAAAACAATTTACAGAGAATATCACAGGCAAAATTCTGAATGCCAAGCACAGAGAATGGTATTGGCAGACGTGTGAATGGCTAGCACTTTTGATTTCCTACCCTATCCCAAGGGGTTCCCCTACTCCTAGCCTTATGGGTACCACTACCCCTAGGGGTACCCCTAGCCCTAGCCATACCCCTAGGGGTACCCATTCTCCTACCCCTAGAGGTACCCCTACCCTTAAGTTTATTCGAATGCCTCTGGACGGAATGTTACTAAATTATAAGAAGTGTCAATGTTCAAAATTTCATGCTTTTATCCACAAAATGAACAATCATACGGCTTATCAACTGTACTGTAGCGGGCGTGAAGTCCTCCATATTAAGTTGCCGGTTACCGTAAGAAAAGAGGCGCTACACAAATTCCACTGTTACAATTACAATACAGTCACAATTGCTTTGCTATCGCTGGCGGAGGACAAGAACGGGTGAAGAAAATTATAGAGTGGCGCCATCTCTTGAGATAGCTTCAAGCGACGATTAAATTGACAACGACTAAAATGATGATGATGATGATGATGATGATGATTATGATGATGATGATAGTGAATTACTCATTGTTTCTAATCTTATCATTTATTTTATCTTAGACCTTCGGAAGGTGAATTGGCTCTCCAGGTAAGTTTAATCTGCGGTGATGATGATGATGATGATGATGATGATGACGACGACGACGATTATGATGACGACGATGACGATTACGATGGAGGTGAAGGTGATAACGATCGTGATCATGATGATGTATCTTTGCTGTCGTCCCAGGTTCGAACCTGGTACGGTAGTCGGAGGTCTTGCATCTCGGGCGTGCCGACCGATCGAATGCGATTAACACGGCCTGCATAATGTGTCCAGTCACGCTGTGCTCTGGAAAGTCTTAATAAAAATCTATTAATGTGTCTAATAATAACAGTAAAAAATAGGCCAAATAATAAGCCTGACGATAGACCTAATAATGAACCTTATAGTAAACCGGATATTAAACCGGACAATAGGCCTAGGCCTCCTACTAATAAACCCGATAACGGGACTAACAATAAGCATAATAAAGAGTCTAATAAAAACCCAAAGTAATGGGTTTAATAATATGCATAATAGTGGGTCTAATAACAGTGTTTATTCTAGGCCTTCTCTGGGGGAATTCTCCTCCCCCCCCAATTTTTTAAAATTCCCCTAATTTTTTTATGTTTTGGCTGGGGGTGAAAATCCCCCCCCAAAGTGTGGAGACTTCGACCTTGTCCCCCCAACATCTCAAAATCCCCTCAAATGTCAAGGTGGCTAGAATAAACACTGGTCTAATAATAAGTCTAATAATGGGTCTAATGATGATGATGATGATGATGATGATGATGATAATAATAATAATAATAATAATAATAATAATAATAATAATAATAATAATACTAATAATAATAATACTACTATACTACTACTACTACTACTAATAATAATAATAATAATAATAATAATAATAATAATAATAATAATAATAATAATAATAATAATAATAATAATAATAATAATAATAATAATAATAATAATAGGCTAATAATAATGGCGGATCATTGCAGAGGAGACGCGAACAGAACGTGGAGGCGCTGTCCATCGCACTCGACGAGGCTGACATGGAGCTGCTCGAACAGAACGAAGTGGAACGCGGCCATTTAGGGGAAGAGATCGACCAGCTGAAAGAGAGGAGCGTAAGTCGTCACCCCCCTCTCTCCTCCTCCTCTCCCCTCCGCCCGTACCTCCCCTCCAGTGGCGGCTCCACGTCGTGGGGGATGGGTGGGGGATTCATTTCCCCCCACCGGACTTCCGGGCTTAGGCCTACTTTTTTTGCATGGGAAACCTATTCTTGGGTAAAAGTCTAGTCAAACTGACTGCGAATGACACCTTGTTTGTTGCTTGTCAACCTATTTTTTCGGTAAACGCGTAGTAAAATTAGGGATAAAATTCCCTGTTTTCAGCCTTTTCGGCAAAGTTTATTGATATTTTTCTTTCTATTTTCATGCCCCACCAACTTTCTAGGAATTATGAATTCATTTCACACCCCCCCCCGACCAAGAAATCCTGGAACCGCCACTGCATGCTGCCCTCTGATTTCTTCCGAACGCTTTATAAATAAGTCCTATGTTACGGGACTTCGTTTATTAACGCTATAGGCCTAAGGATCAAATCTCAGGTTAGGACAATCACTCAATCAGTCAATCAATCAATCAATCAATCAATCAATTTAAGTTTACGATTCTACTCGGGGAAAAGAAAACAAAATTGCTCAATCGTCTTTGTATTGACTAGGCTATAGGTCTTAAGATTCCTGGCTTAGGCGTGGCTTGACTATTGTAACGTCTTAATTATTACACATTCGAACCGTTGTAGGAGAGGCGCAAGAAGGAAAGGGAGCAGGAGGAGAAGAGGCTGGCAGCCGAGAGAGCAGCTGAAGACGCAAGAAGAAAAGGGGAAGAGGTATCGTCAGAATAATAATAATAGACCTAATAATAATAGGCCTAATAATAATAATAGGCCTAATAATAATAAGGCCTAATAATAATAATAATAATAATAATAATAATAATAATAATAATAGGCCTAATAATAATAATAATAATAATAGTAATAATAGGTCGCTGTAATAATAATAATAATAGTCTTAATCGTTATCGTGTTAGCTGATGATGATGATGATGATGATGATGATGATGATGATGATGATGACTACGACGACGATGATTGCTATTAGACCTATTATTGTTGTTGTTATTATTATTATTATTATTATTATTATTATTATTATTATTATTATTAGGCCTATTATTATTATTATGCAAGTGTGTCCTTCGCTCTGTCATCGATGAGCGGCGAACCTGTGTTCGATCCTGGAAAGGGGAGCATCGGTGCATCTGGAGCACCCAACGTGGAGCGTGGAGTAGACATTAGTCCCCCTATGTTCTGAAGACGGTGGTCTGCGCGGCGCCTACGACAACGACGCATGTACAGTATGTGCCTTTGTATGTTCCTTTGTACGTGCCTTCGTATTTCCAGGAAGAGAGGAAGAGGAAGAAGGAGGAGGAGGAGCAGAAGAGGTACCACGCTCGCCAGCAGAAGGCCGCCGAATTCGAAAAGTGGAAAAATCCTCCGAAAGCAAACTTCGTCATCTCAAAACGAGAACACGAAGGCGGCGAGGAGGTGGGTAGCTCCCCCCTACTACCGATCTACCGTTTGCCGTTTGGCGCTATAGAAGCTCTTTTTAGATCTCCAGTCATGCAGTTGTAACCTTTTACAGTGGTTGGTAAAGACCTGTATTACCTTTAAGCATAACTGCTTGGATCTTTATCAGGAATTGCAGTTTGCCCGTTCAAGGCCTATTAAAATGAAGTAAGTAAGTAAGTAAAGTCTCATCAATTTATATAGTGCTTTTGGGTTTAGTAGCTGCTTATTCTTATGAGCTTAATGACTCCAACGTTATGTCTCCAACGTTATGTCTCCAAACCTTAATCTTTCTTGAAATAGTTATAGACAAGGTGGGCTGTCGGCCGGGCAAAGGTCAGCGTATCCATGAGGCGGTGGGTCGGGCTGTTATAGCTACGGATGAAATGACCTCTGGAATAGGAAGGTCGCGCCATGGGATTTGGCAGGGATGCTAACGCTAATTCAACCCAAGCAGGGGCGTTAGTGTGTAGTATGAAATGGCTGGGGGTGCTCTATTTCGAACCGTGCAGACCGAAATTGATGAAGATTTGATTGATTTCTCTTGCCAAAGTTAAAGCAATGAAGAAGGAACAAGAGGAAAATGTGGATTTTGTCGGAGGATTTCATCAAATTGATCGTCTACATGGAATAAATAAGTAGTAAATCTGGTCCTCAATTTTCAGTTGGCCTATGCAATAGCGTTATGGCATTATGGAGGGTGTCGCAGTTGACATCCTCTTTTTCATGTAGGCCTATAGGCATCCAAATTATTTCAGCTCTTTCAAGAATATCTCCTACTAATTATTGCGGGGGAACGTCCCCGCAGTCCCTAAATGGTTTTATATATATATATATATATATATATATATATATATATATATATATATATATATATATATGTGTGTGTGTGTGCAAAAATCTCAGCGATATGAAGAAACTCTTAGACATGGACTACGCTTTACTTCGTCCTCATCATCGTTTCTTCAAATCTTGCTAGAAAAATCAACATTGTCATTATCAGTTTCGATCTACAAGGCTTGAAAAAAAAACACATCCCAGCCATTACATAATGGAAGGCCTGTTGAACCCTGGGTAGATATGATTCTGTGAGAAAAAGCATATTCTCTTGTGTTTCTGTCTTCACATCTTCAAATCTTGCGCTACGGCGAGGCAGACTCCGCGCTGCGGAAAGGCACTCTGTTGTGTCATCATCTATTTTGCATTCCCATATCTTTTTAATAATAATAATAATAATAATAATAATAATAATAATAATAATAATAATAATAATAATCAATTCAGTTGAAAGTCGTTTAGGACGGCATGGAGTTACCGAAGTCAGTGCCACGGCTTTGTCCATGGGAAGGACTTTAGTTCAAAGGTAGATTGACTGGCGACGACCAGACGGTCATAGCGTTCAATTGATTATTCTAGTACTCTGGATTACAAAATGATTTCTTCTGTTGTTGTGTATCTTCATATCTTTTTTGTTTGCATTGATTTCGGTCTGCGCCTGATAACGAACGTTCGGTCAACAACAGAAGGAGAATACTAGGTACGCTACTACTACTACTACTACTACTACTACTACTACTACTACTTACTGCTACTACTACTACTACTACTACTACTACCACTGCTACTGCACCACCACTGCTGCTGCACTACCACTACCACTGCTGCTGCTGCACCACCACTGCTGCTGCTGCCACCACTGCACTGCTGCTGCTGCTGCCACTGCTGCTGCCACTGCTGCCACCACCACCACCACACTGCCACCACCACCACCACTGCTGCTGCACCACCACCACCACCACCACCACCACCACCTGCACCTGCACCTGCACCACCACCACCACCACCACCACCACCACCACCACCACCACCACCACCACCACCACCACCACTGCTGCTGCTGCTGCACCACCACCACCACCACCACCACCACCACTGCTACCACCACTACCACCACCACCACCACCACTGCTGCACCACCACTACACCACTACCACACACACACCACACCACTACTACCACCACTACTACTACTACTTCACTACACTACCACTACCACCACTACTACACTACTACCACTACTACTACTACTGCTCATGCTACTACCCCTACTATGTTGGCCTATATAAGGGCCCCATATAGGGTCCAGGGCCGGATTAAGGTCCAAGTGGGCCGGGGGGGGGGCTGAGAAAAAAGGCCGTCGCCTATACTGAAATTCTCTGACAAGCAAAAAATGGTTATCTCCCTTCCAAATTGTGCTCACAAGCAAACAAGGTTATATCGAGAATCGGTGGGCCTATTTTCATGATGGGCCGGGGGCTACCGCCCTCTCAGCCCCCGTCTTAATATGGCCCTGATAGGGTCCCCATATCGTGGATGCCCCCTGGGCTCCCGAAAGTCACGCTACGCCACTGAACCATTTGACTATTGGTTCTCATCTGACTGAACAGGCCGAGGGTGCTGGAAAGAAGTCGAAGGAGCAGCTGGAGGCCGAAAAGCGAGCGATCCTGGCCCAGAGGATAAAACCGCTGGATGTTGACGGCTTCGACGCGTCCAGACTTGTCGAAAAGATCAAAGAGTTGCACAATCTCATCCATCGCCTGGAAGGGGAAAAATACGACCTTGAACACAGGTACAAGGTCACCCAGGTTCAGGTAAGAACGACCAGGCAATGTATTATTTATTCATATGCGTACAGCCCCCACACCGTAAGCAGTCTTAATTATTATAATAGTTAAATATTAATTATCGATGGGCTGTTGACAAAGATTCCTTACGCAACTTTCGGTGGAATCTGGAATTTTTGTTGTCAAGTGGATTTTCAAGAAATCAAATTTATACCTGAACAAACACTGCCAAAGTTAATAAGACTATACATATACTGTCAACACCTTAGTACCGGTAATATACTTATGACGGAAACTATGAAGACCCTGGAGCAGTGGCGGCTCTAGGAGTTGGCAAGTGGGGGGGGGCCGTTGGGGTGGCAACTTCTAATCATGGGGGCAACCATTTGTTGTTTAATGTATGTAGCATTAAGTATAGGGTCCCAACTGGGGGCCACTGGGGCCAGGCACTCAATAGGGGGGCACGGGCCCTCCTGCTCCCCCGGTGGAGCCGCCACTGCCCTGGAGCACCCAAAATTTCAGTTGAAAATATTATCTTAACCACCATTGAGAGAAAAATTTTAACCACCATTGGAAGGACACAGGTCTTCTATTTTGATTGGGGTCGGTCGTGAGATTTCCACAAAACCGTTGAAAAATTGGGGGACGGGGGTTAGGTGGCATTATTGAAGAGAATATGGGAAGAATTCCAGAACTCTTTGGCAAACTTTTTTCTACCTGATTTTGAAAATGTCAATGTTACCCCCCCGCCCGCATTCCAAAACCGTGGCTAAGTCACAGCTTCCCACATAATATTTGAAATACTAACAGAGGTTGAAGCTCATGACTTGAAATTCGTGTGGTTGATGATTTGAATTATTAAAGTTGATACAATTATGCTTGCGGTGTTAAGACTTAGGTCTCTACTTGTTCATAATAAACCATTTTCCTTGTTGTTCACTTCAGCTCACAGAATTAGCCGATCGCGCCAGGCAAGCAACCAAGGCAGGGTGAGTGAAACCTCTAAATAGCAGGCGTAATTATTAGCTTATACATTCCACAAAATAAATCAAACATTACCAGAAGAAAAATAGTTATTTGAAATCTGAGAGTAGGCCTAATAGCAACAAAGCTGTATGTAGTCTGTATATGTAATTCGATTTCCTTTTCGTTGCAATTGCAGTGATGTGAAGAGGATTCAGTCCGGAGCGGACGAGTAAGTATCAAGCTAACAACATATCTCTACTTCACAATCTCTCATCTGACTTTGATCGCAACTTCGAGTACCGGTACCTACTAGTGGCGGTTCCAAGAACTCTTGGGTGGAAATGCAATGAATTTCTAGGAAGCCCGCCAATTGTCAAAGGAATTATATGTAAATGGTTTAGAAGAAATCTGTATAGATTTGATTTATAAAATCTAATGTTCAGAATTGACAATGTATAAAGGCCATTTTAGTGTGGTTATATACAAAGTCATAGTGGAAAATCGAGTTTTCTATTGCTGGAAGCGAATTTGTCGATGACATTGTCTATGGATATGTCCATATCTTTGTGGATATGCATCGAGGCTAATCCGTTTAGACGATCATCTTCCATTGAAAACGCATTTTTGGTGGGCCCAGTGTTATTTCTAGGATTTTGAATTTGGGGGGAGGGGGTGTCGGGAAAATCTTGGGGTGTCGGAAATTTTAAGTCTATGCCCAAAACAGGCTGACAACCAAAACACACGTCATCAGGTCCCAAAACCAACCGGAAAAATTTAAAAGTCTCAAAAACCTCTGACAAGCAAAAAGGTCATCCGACAATAAAATTTGGGGGTGTCCTCCTTCTCCATTGGGGGGAGGTGTTGTGACCAAATTAATACATACCATTGTTGCATTACCAAATTTGGGGGGTCGACCTCAAATTGGGGGGCTGTTAGGGGGCTGTAAAAATATCCCTGGGTGGGTCGGTGGAGGGGGTGCATCCCCAGTTATCCCCAACGTGGAACCGTCCCTGGCACCTACACTGGGCTTATATTGTACAATTAGTGCAACAATACAAGTCTTTACAAAGGCTTTTCAGGCAGAGGAAGTACCCGGTTTCTATTATAGGCGTACTACGTTACGATATTGCACTTTAGCTTTTACTCAGATCTTGTGCGATTGTGATTCGATGTGCCATATGCTGGTGCTTCTATGCATTACGAAGCGGCGCTATAGAAGCTGATGATTAGACCAGTCGTGTATAACGTAGAATGGAGCCAGTACGTAGGCTAAATTATGTCAAACTCTTTCAACGCAAGAGTTGGAAAATCTTCCAAAATTCCCTGATAAATCGACTTCAGATGCTACGTTACATTTGCATGTTGGAGCATTGAATAAATAACAATTATTCTCCAGTCACTTTAAAGGGGTTAAACATCTATACAATGTATAGCCACCGTTATTATATTTTGCAATATAGACACATTAATAGGGTGGAAAGTGACGGATTTTTCTAGTCCACTGACATCACTGCAAGGCGTTTGAGGGTTCTAAAGAGAAATTTGGGTGAAATATCGACATGAATTTTGGGTGAAATATGGACTATATATAGTCCAGGGTTTTTTCGAAATTTGAGCGAAAATTTGTGGTGTCGTAGGACTTTCATATTTGCACCGATTGAAGCTTCGATGCCTCGAATCTGGACCCGCATTTTGGATATCTATCAGGTGTCTAACTACTTTAAAGGGTTAAACATCTATACAAGTATAGCCACTATTATTATATTTTGCAATATAGACACATTAATAGGGTGGAAAGTGACGGATTTTTCTAGTCCACTGACATCACTGCAAGGCGTTTGAGGGTTCTAAAGAGAAATTTGGGTGAAATATCGACATGAATTTTTGGGTCGCCCGAAAATTTTTCATGGATTCCAGGGTTTTTTTCGAAATTTGAGCGAAAATTTGTGGTGTCGTAGGACTTTCATATTTGCACCGATTGAAGCCCAGTCGATGCCTAAAAAGAATCTGCATTTTGGATATCTATCTTTAAAGGGTTTAAAATCTATACAAGACCACCATTATTATAATTATTGCCGATATAGACACATTAATAAGGTGGAAAGTGACGGATTTTTCTATCACTGACATCAAAAGGCCTTTGAGGGTTCTAAAGAGAAATTTTGAAATATCGACATGAATTTTTGGGTCCAATGGACTATAGGGTTTTTTTCAAGCGAAAATTTGTGGTGTCATAGATTTTCGATTGAACCAGTGATTTAAGGAATCTGGACCCGCATTTTGATATCTATCAGGTGTTTGAATGCTTTAATGTGATTTTGGATTTCTGTCAGCAAGATTTGACCGATATTAACTAGATTACTGGAACATCAGAAAAAAACTAAACTTTATGGTTTTAACTACCAATATTCAACTGCAGATTTTCATTGAACCAGTGTTTATTCTAGCCACCTTGACATTGGGGGGAGTTTGAAATGTTTGGGTGGACAAGATTTGTCTCTCCAAGCTTTTGGGGGAAATTTCCATCCCCCAAGCCAACATAGCCTATACATTTTTGGTAGGGGGAATTTTGTTACCCCCCTCCAAAAAAAACCAGGCCTAGAATAAAGACTGCATTGAACTTTCAAGCCTGCAATGGGTTTTAATTCATTCGGATTAACTGTGCATTTCTTGTTGTAGTTCTGTCGACAGAATACAAACACGATTCGCTGGAGCACCGGTAATGTCGTCTTAATCTACTCTTAGTTTGATCGTAATCCAAGTTTCCAACCTTAATCTAATCAAGTAGGCCTACAGATGCTCACATTATAATGTAATGTGCCATTGCTCCCGACATTTTGGTAATATGGCACACAAGAAATTGTCAGTTTAATAATAATAATAATAATAATAATAATAATAATAATAATAATAATAATAATAATAATAATAATAATAATAATAATAATAATGTCACTCATAATTTATCAGCAGTATGTTGTCAAATCAGTTTTTGGCTTCATCAGGTTATGCGTGCAGTAAGTATGTAAAATCTCATGAATTTATATAGCGCTTTGTGGAGCAACACAACAGTAGCTTATTCTTAGGCGCTCAGCCTTTCTTAAAACAGCCATAGGAAAGGTGAAAGATCAGCCAGGCAATAGTCAATATATCCGATGGGCAGTGAGGCTAGGTTGTTACAGCTATGGAGGAAATGATTTCAGAAAGAGGAAGGATTTAAGCTAAGACCCGAAGACACAAGGATATAATGTAGGAATTATGGGAAAATTGAACGCGGTGAGCATTCACAGGGGTTTCATAGGCCTACAGGCTTACTTAGCCTCCTAAACCACATATTATCACATTATTATTATTATTATTATTATTATTATTATTATTATTATTATTATTATTATTATTATTATTATTATTATTATTATTATTATTATTATTATTATTATTATTATTATTATTATTATTATTATTATTATTATTATTATTATTATTATTATTAGTCGAAAGTCGAGATGTACAGCAAGTACGAACGGCAGAAGGACAAGCGCTCGTACGACGAACGGCACGTCCTCTACACCGGTCCGCAGTACGCCCTGCCCGTCGAGAGAATCGCCGCCACGAGGATCGTCCAGTGGAACGAGGAGGGACTCCCGGTCTACGCCGGAGAAGGCGGCGAGGGACACGAATAAAAAGCCGCGGCCCCTGCCACCCAACACAATATTAACTGCACCTCTGAAACAGGTAAACGTGTCAAAACATTACCAGCCGATGTATATATACAGTCCATGGGCGTAAAACACGGGGTGGGGACGGCGGGGGACGGTCCCCCCGAATAGTTAGTTGGCGAGGGACAGAGTATCAATTATCCCCCCCAATGTTTTGGCCTATATGGTGGTAAAAAATTCTATCCTACCTTATGATGTTGATGGCAGAATTACGCCAAATCCACATTCTCTCATTTCGGATGACATTTTTTTGCTTGTCAGGGCATTTGGAGAGGGAAAATCTAAAAATATCAGGATGACCTTCTTTTTGGCTTGTCAAGACGTATTTCATGGACGATTTTAAGTCCCCACCATAATATGCAATACCACCCCCCCCAAATCGGGGGATATTTATATTTCTGAAGGGGTCAACTTTTTTAAAATTATTCTATCCCCCCCCCAATGTTGAAGCCAGGTTTACGCCCCTGTTACAGTCTAACAGATAGCCAGGGGCGTCCGGAGGGGGTGCAATTGGAGGGGGTGCAATTGGAGGGGGTGCAATTGGAGGGGGTGCAATTGCACTCCCCTGGAAAAATTGTGGATTTATGAAAGAAGTAAAATTACCTGTTTCTTTCGTCAAAAAACCTTGTTTTGCACCCCCTGAAATTTTTCTTTTCTTTCGTCACAAGACCCTGTTTTGCACCACCCCCTGGAAAAATTTCTGTGGACGCCCATGGTAGATCGACTACATAATACAATATGGATATACTCCAGAGTAGGAGCGGGCATTTATTTTACCTGTTGGCAGTGGCGGTTCCAGGATTTCTTGGTGAGTGGGGATGAAATGAATTCATAGGAAGTTTGTGGGGGATGAAAATCAATAAACTTTACCGAAAAAGGCTGACAAAAGAGAAATTTCCCCTAATTTTACTACATTTTTACCGAAAAATAGGCTGACAAGAAAAAGGTCATCCGCAGTTTTTCCCCGTAGTTTAACTAAACTTTTATCCAAAAATAGGTTTCACGAGCAAAAAAAAGTGCGTTGGGGTGGGGGGTATGCATCCCCACTCATCCCCAACGTGGAACCGCCACTGTTTACGACGACAGTATAAAGTATTGAAAAACGCGTCTGCATGAAAAATATTACATCTTCATAATCAGTATTTTTATAGAAATTAATGAATCTTGCTAGTTTTTAATTTAAACCTTACTATGCCAAGTCACCAAACACCAAAGTAACATATAAAAATTGTATTTTACTGTAACTGTAGCACGAATCTACCTTAACACAAGGCGGGTTTAAAGAGAGTCTAAAACCCAAAAAATTTATAATTTTACATGTAATTTTAAAATTTTGTACAATTTACAGGAGAAAACCACCGCTTTCGTTCTCTGCAAATATCTTCAGCGCTCAATCACCGCAATGGAAATAGTTTTCGATCGACAAAACCGAAGTTATCGACGGTTTACAACCACGTCGGGGTGTCCATTGCCGGACACCGCTAGATTTGAAATAGTTCTGTTCTGGAATCGTCATAAAATAGTCTTGAACATTGTGTTATCGAATCGCACCTCATCGGGGCATTGGAAGGACATTGCGGAATGTTGTTGTTGTCGCTCTCACCTTTAATATAAATCATCTAAGTCCTTAATAAATAAAAATCTGTTACCAATGAAAACGCTTTCGATTTGTTTCATCGTAAATAACGACAAAGCATCTCGTACCTGCGTATACCTGCAGTGGCGTCGCCAGGTTTTAGCACTAGGGGGAGTGCGGCAAGCATATTCAAAAGGCGCCGCCTTACAATCGACATTAAGCATTCCGGATTGGGGAGCGGGGAGAGGCAGATCGAAAATTTTTACCAGACAGGTTAAAAGTCTTGACAAGCCAAAATATAAGATTGTCCCATGCAACAATGGAGACATTTTCCATTTACTACCCATAGTTTGTTTAATTTTAATCTATAAAATTTCCGAAAAAGGTGCCCCTTTCTTAAAATTTGCAGCCGCCCCCACTGCACCCCTAGTAACGCCACTGTATACTTGTATGTGTACGCTACAGGTAGATGGTCTGGAAAACTGACAATGGTACATGGTTTCCTTTTAAAGATTAGAACTGGATGTCAGGAGGACACACAACTGAAAGATTAAGACACCTTTTATTACAATGTATTTAAAACAATAATATTGATGATGATGATGATGATGATGATGCTGATGATGAGTTAAATGGACCTGCCCTATCTAAGACAGGTCTAATTGGCATCCCATTGCTTTCCTCACAAACAATTGGGGGTGAACAGGTCCTACACTGTCCTCCCTCCATTAAAAACATTACATAGTCCCAAAGGACAGTTGGCTTTTCGAACAATACCAAGTAACTTTTAAATTAGTTTTTAAGACGACGGCCATTTTGTGTCCGACAAAAACATTTCAAATGACGAAATCAAAATGCCTACACAATATTAACGCGTGCTGTTCAAACAGAAATACAACTTGAAATTGTGAAAAGCAGTTTTTAAAACGGCCTTCAACTAAAAAAAATAATACTGTTATCACATAAACACCAAAATGACACCGGGGCATTTCGCGCTAGGAGTTCGCCATCTCCTCCGGTTCCGTCTTGACCGCGTTCGCGGGATTTCCGGCATCCGCGGAAACTCCCGTTCCGTCGCAGTCGCCGTGAACCGCGACCCGGTGCGCCCTCAGCTGCATCCTGTGGTTGAACGTGACGCCGCAGTCCGCGCACGGGCCGCTGCCGATGGCGTGTACGTGCATGACGTGGCGCAGGAGGTTGTACGAACGGTTCGACCGGTAGCTGCAGATGTCGCAGCAGTACTTCTTCAGCTGGCGACCGCTGCCCGTCCGGAGGTTGTTCCGGCACGGGGAAAACGAAGGCGCCTGCGGGATGGACTGCGCGCCGTCGTAGAACATCGGAAGAAGGCCCGGAAAAGGCAGGGCGGAAGAGGGCGGCGAGGGGTCGTCGAAACCGCCCCGGTGGCCGCGATAGCCGAGCGCCAGCGGCAGGTAGCCGCACGGAATACCGGAAAGACTTCCGCCCTTCGGATCGTTCGGCCAGATAAACAGCGACTCGCTTTCGGTGGTCGACTGGTAAACAAGAGTTCCATCAGAATTCTTCAATAAATAAAACAATAAATTATCTAATTAATTAATTTTAAGCTGTATTTAACTGTAACTCATTGTAAAATGGACGGATATATCCAGGGTTTCAGTTGGAGAGGGGTTAATTAATTTTAAGATCCTTCCATGTATTCTGCCCGTTATCTCTGATTATGTCATGGGACGCCCAAATTTTGCAAAGAGTAAAGGAAAGAAAAACTCCATTCCCATCCTTTTGTGTCTTCAGAACTTTTGCCAGATCTTTCCCTAGTTGAGAAATTTGTTAAAAATTTCTATTTGGACCTGGGAGCACATACTGACTACACCTCCTTCTTCTGTTCCTGTAAACAATTCAGCCATCGAATTTCAAAGAAAAAAAGAAATACCAGAATTACCTCTGCATGCACACAAACATGTTCATAAACACAAAGGGGTCCATCCATATAGTACATTCACACTAAGGGGTGGTTGGATTTTGGAGATTTTGCGTATGTACGTTGTGTACAATGGGGGGTTGAAAATATGCCTTATTTGTGTACGACTGTACGTACTACATGGATGAGGTCAAGAAAAAAATTACTGAATATTGAAAAGAACATACAAAACTAAAAGTCTAATCATCAAACACTCAAATTAACCCCTTAACCGGCCATTTATTTGTAACTCATTATAAAATGGACGAGTATACTTGTCACAGCCGGTTAAGGGGTTAAACACTATAAAATAGCAGCTGCCTGGTTGAAGTATGTACAAGTTCATACGTAACAACTTGTTGAGTTTATGTATCATCAGATAACCTAGGCATTGTGAAAGTGGTACAAAAATGTTATCCAGTTCCAAGACATGATTAGACTAAGTAAGGGTTCATCCATACAGTATGCATGCAAAAGATGCATATTTCAACCCTACCTGCCTCCCCCCTGTTTGCAAACTGTACATACGCAAATCTCCTAAATTCAACACCCTTCAGTGCATAGGTACTATATGAATGGACTCTTAATGAAGGTTGATGATGATGATGATGATGATGATGATGATGATGATGATGATGATGATGATAATGATGATGGTGGTGGTGATTTTGATGATGATGAAATGTCTGCCCCAAGACAGGTCCAATTGGCTTTTATGGGTATGGGTGAACAACCTGTCAAGGTAGTGATACTAGGGACATGTATCCCTCCAACTGCATGGCAAGAACACTAGGGCTCATCCATAAAGTACGCACACAAAAAAGGCATATTTTCAACACCGTACAATATACAAAATCTCCTGAATCCAGCACCCACCTTCCCCCTCAGTGCAAACATAATATATGGATGGACACTACCACTAAACCATCATGCTCCTGAATGAAAGTCAAATTAGTTGAATCAAACTTGCTTTTCGTTGGTCAGAAGGTGAAGAGTCAACATCACAGACGAGGTCGTCAGACTCGTCTTTCATACGACGCGGACGTGCGAGAGATTCTGAAAAGTCAACCGCGCGAGCGTCGTCATCGTCGTCGTCGTCGCCAGAATCGATTGTCATCGCACTCAATTCGCCGCGAGACTGGCTTTCGTCTTTTCCATGTTGATTTCCGGCGACGCGCAAACAAGGATCGTTTCCAAGTGAGTTTTCCTTGTTGTCGCAGCAGACCGCGACTTCTGCAAACGTTGCTTCGCGCTGCACAGAATTCGTTCGTGACTGCCTGTCCCCAGCCGTAGAAAAGCAAGAACCTTTACCGCAATTGTCCGTAGCCGCAGTTGCCAGCTTCAACGGCTGCTTCAAATGAGTCTTGTTTCCAGGAGAGGACTGCGAAGAAGCAAATGGAGGTAAAAGTTCCTCTCTGATGTTGACGAGAAAGACCTCTTTGTTCTGCATGGTTATGCCGAGCAGGCCTTCCACCCGCGTTATGCCGTGATGATCGTCCATCAGACCGTTTTTACACAGCGTCAAAACCGAGTCTTTCAGTAAACTGATGAATTTTTCACGATGCATCGAATCCATTCCTATCTGACTAGACTTTTCACACGCAGAGACAACCAATCAAGCGACTGCAAACAGGGCAAAATCCGCATTAACGACATAACACGCGATAAACAAACCAACATAAACCAAACTTACACCAGTCGACATTCACCACAGGTCTAATAGTTGTGCTATATAAATAACAAACTACAAACAATTGGAAAATCGTTAATCAATAATGAAATATAGACAATAAATTATAGGAAATTGCTATACATATCAAGTCGTCAGTGTAACTACAAATACCTAGTAAATATACAAATAAATATTGAAATATTAAAGAAAAACAAACTCTTATTATTATATCATAAGCTTCGTATTTGACATAAGATCCCAGAAACATAATTGCAGCATAGAGCTAAGATACGGCTACCATAGCGCCTTCTATATTAGAATGATTTTAAAGGCATGTATGCGATTTTTTCTTGTCATCGGTTTAAACTGTAGCCGAATACGCACCGGGACTGCTCTTATAGCTAACCCTAAGGCACCAAATTTACGCTGTGCAGGCCTATTGCTTTTGTACCAAGAATCGTGACTTACCTTGAGAAGCAAAAATGGAGAGAAAATGGTATTCAAATCAGTCATATTATCCTTGGATTGCTGCTCTTGCCAAAGCAACATCTGTTACTGGTGAGTGCGTGTTTTGCCATGTGCTCTGAGCGGCGGTCGATGCTGAGTCCACAGCACGTGGGTCAGTTGTTCTTTTGGCACGGAATTTAGCCGAATGTCACCTAATGTTTCACTCAGAGCCGGTTTAGCTGATATTGCACTATATTAAGTGACTATTACTGCTACATGCCTTTATTTACTCCTCAATGTATATTTTAAACTCTGCATTACATGAATTTATAGTCTATGGTGACAAAATGGCGTGCTTTAAAAGATTAACTTCTTCAAAGTCACGATTATTTTGCGCCACAAATAAAATAAATCTTGGTTTATTTAGCGATTATTTCAATCGCAAATTTGTCGGTCAGTCTGTCGAGTCGTCTCCGGCAGAAGTCAATGATATTCCAGGCTACCCTCCTATCAAGCCTCGATACCCCCCTGGGGCGTGGGGCGATTTTTCGGAAAAAACGGCATGGCTGATCCACGACGAGTCTCATCGGCAGCTGCGCATTCCTCTGGTAAAGGAGCGTCTAGAGGGCATGGCCGGTGACAAGGGAAGGATTCTGTGGATCATGAGTAAGATCGATAAACGTCCCGAGAATTTGGCGTTTAAGCAGTTCATCACGAAGACGCATCTTGTGAACGGACTTCCCGCAGATGTCTATGGAAAAATTGACGTTGACGCCGCGTATTCGAGCGTAAAGTCGCTGGTTCCGGAGTTGATTCTGCAGGAATGCGAATTTCTGCACAAGTACAAGCTGGAAAAGGATGTGAATAAGAGAGAGTTGAGGGACGAAAAGCGATATATAACGCATCGGCTGCTGGGCACCGTCATCAGAGCTTTTATGATCTCTGTTATGGCATCGCGCGATCATTTGCTGCGTTGTCAGGTGGATGAAAATGTTAGGATTGAGACATTCTGGCATGTTGGAGGGTTTTCGGGAGAAGACAAAGTGGCAAAAGGAAAACGCATTGGTTATTTTTCAAAAGATGGAGTGAATCATGGCATGCTTATATTTCAGTACAAGAGCTTTGCAGACTGGCAGATACGTGGCGAAATGCCTTTACCTGTGGTAAGGGATCATTCAACTTCTTTTCAGTTTTGTTTTCTGAGATAATAAAATCAATCAAACCAGGAATGCACTGGAATGGCATTCCCACACCATTTTGCCAGAATGTATAAATAATTATGGATATGTAATAATACATTTGGGAACATACAGGTACAGCGTTCCTACGCCTGTTTTTGTTGATGAGCGAAAAAGGTCATCACCACTTTTTGACACTTGGTGACTAAAAAAGGGTCATCACCACTAGAAAATAGTGTCAGAACTTTTTAGGGGCCCGTCACTGCTCTTCCCAGGGCCCCGGAATTTCTCTTGATAACAGCCCTGGAAACGAGTTCTCAAACCTTTTTTTTGTAGAAAAAGGCACTGGATAAAACTTTCCATACATGTGTGATAAATGAGTTTTATGGATTATTATATATTTATGCACAAGTTTTTTTTATTTTTCATCATGTGTGCTGAATGTATTTTGTTGTTTTTTTAGTTCATATCTCAGGACGACCCAATCTGCCGCGAAGGTTTCGTACCGTCCGTTGACTATGCACCTTCGGCCGCAGGACTGGCGCGTATCCACGATCGTCCTATCACTGTTTCAGGTATTTGTTTAATGCCTTGCTTATTGCATGATGAATGCTAAACTCAATAATTTTTGGTCAAATATTTTGATGGCTCTCAGATTTGTAGGTGACTGTTTAAATATTATTAATGAGAGCAGGTATCACAAAGTTATTAAGCTGCAAAATATATCTTAAAAATGACACATGTATAAAAGTGTGGGCACCAATTGTTTGGTCACCATTCCTAATGCCTTTAAGGTGCTGGCACTTTGATATCTGAAGGGACGGGTTGAAGAGAAGAAACAGGCGCTGTGTGGTCAGAAAATGTACAATATTTTTAAAACCATAACAATAAGACACTTTTAACTTTACCAGTACTCCATAACACTGCCCCCTGTAAAGTGCTCTTGACTTTGGCCTTCACTATGCTTATTGCACTAGTATATAAATTGTCATAATAATAATAATAATAATAATAATAATAATAATAATAATAATAATAATAATAATAATAATAATAATAATAATGCAAATTGAAACAGCTATATCCACCGAATATATTCAAATTTACCGAACTCGGCAGTGGATGATACAGTATCTTTGAGATGCCAGTGGATGATACAGTATCTTTGAGATGTCAGTGGATGATACAGTATCTTTGAGATGCCAGTGGATGATGCAGTATCTTTGAGATGTCAGTGGATGATACAGTATCTTTGAGATGTCAGTGGATGATACAGTATCTTTGAGATGCAGTCTAATGTGAATTTTTATCTATTTTTTCCAAGGTCACTGGATTGGCGATCCTTGTGAGTTTGGACTTCTTCATGTCCATGTTTTTCCGACTGAAGATTGCCGGCAGTTTAAAGAGATTGGCGAGAAGCACTTGAGAACAGCAGAGGTCAGCTGCGGATTGGCCGCTGGGTTCGGGTCCTGCCTATCTCAGGCATACAATCAAGGTACACTAGGAAAGTATATACAGAATGTAAATGGAATGTATAGGTGTATTTTTTCAATAATTTCTGAGCATTGGCCTGTTCTGGTCTTGCAGTGTGTTGCCACTAGCGAAAACAAATTTCGCTTCTTGCCTATTCTGCATTATTCTATAATTATTCTATTGGGGTTTGACTGTCAACGAAAATGAAGATGTGCTTCTAAAGGTGCAATGATTATTGGCAGTGCTATTAATCTAATTGAATCTTAACCCCTTAACTGGGGATCCCGGATATATCCGTCCATTTTACATTGAGTTACAGTTAAATACACAGTTAAGGGGTTAAACTTCTATGGCGCCATGCTTCATAATGCATAGTAGCACCAGCCGATTGTACACCAGATCAGAATCGCATAAGATCCAGGTCAAGTCCAAGATATCAGGCTGGACAGCCAAATGACAGACAGTCTATGGTGGATAGGCCAGGTGAATATGGTGTTTTTAATCTGTCAGTAATAATAATGTTACTTTGTCTGACCAGCCAGCAGTCAATCTCCATTCGGCTTAACCCCTATAACCGTACATTTACTTGTAAAGTAATGTAAGATGGACACACATACGAGTCATGGCCAGTAAGGGACCATCCATATAGTACAGACGCAGATGGGGGTTGGATTTAGGAGATTTTGCGTATGTATGGTGTGCAAACGTGATGAGGGGATTGAAAATATGCATTTTTTGCATACGTACTATATGGATTAGCCCTAAAGTGGTTGACACCTAAAATGTTGAAATAATAAAGTCTTGATTTAAAAAGTTTTCTGCTTTCAGGTTTTTCCGACTGGCTCGAGCTGACTTATCCGTTTACGTCTCAGTGTGTTGCCGCTAGCGAAAACGAACTTCGCTTCTTCGCGTACCAACTGAACACGACGCAGATGTGGCACCGCGCAAAGACCGTACGAAACATCCTCTGGTCCTCGCAGCCGATGAAGATGTTCGAAACGATCGAAAACGGGAAAGTGAAAGGACTCAACGACGAAGCATTCAAGACACTCATGAAATTCGTCATGCTACAGCCCGCCAACCGAGGTCACGACCTGCGACCGTACCTACCTGAGGACAAGTCCCCGCTGGAGAAGTCGCTCTATATTAATTTCAAAGGACAGGAACCTCTCCCAGTCAAAACCGATTGGACGATGGGAATACCCACGGAATGCAGTTTACTTCTAGAACAATAAATTTGCTATCGAATTTTGATGATTAGTTATAAAAAAAAACTTCTTCTGTTCTTAATTTAGTAAAAAATTATTACAATCACAGTTGACAGAATAGCAGTTTAAATGTTCCCGTGAAACACAATACATGGAGAATTTCTATATTTTGCCCGTGAATTTTTAGGCATTTAAATTTCTTGCGGTATTTTGTAAAGGTCGGTTTAGTTTCAGGAATTTTTATAAATATTTTAATCTAAATTTTGACTTCACTTTTCATGAAACCAGTTCCATGGTTTTAAAATTTTAGTGCCCACAGGTTAAAAACTTTGAAAGGGAATAGAGTGGGGTCACCTAATCTTTTGAAAGTGTCAGGGAAATTTTTACACCCCCCTAACACCCCCCCAATTTGATGTCGATACCCCCAAATTTTCTAATCCCGAACACCCCAATTCAAGAAGTAACACCCCCACCCCTCCAACTTTATTTGTCTGATGACCTTTTATTGGTTGTCAGACTTTTTTGAGACCTGATAACTTTTTTGCTTAGAATTTTTTGAGATTTGATAAGGTCTTCTGGTTTTTTGCCTGTCAGACTTTTGTGGGATTACTTTTTTTCCACATTTATTCGGCAGAGACTCCCAAATTTTACCGACACCCCCCCCCCCAAATTCACAATCCTAGAAATAGCCCTGGAAAGTGTAATCAAGAAAAGACATAACTCGGGCAGCTTAGCATACCCTTCTGATGAAAAAGCCATACAAATACCCAGATAAATCAAAATCATTATAAATACAAGTGGACTCATGTTTTAATGAAAGAAAATCAATGAAACAATTGAATTGTCAATATGCCAAAGCTTTGTGGTTTTAAAAAAAACCAGCGATGTTTACACGTGCCTAGGACCAAACAATTTTTCAAATATTGATTCTGTCTTATAGTCCAAATTGTCTTTGAATAGGGTTGATGGCAGTGGACCCTCGAGACGAGGAGTTGAACGTATGTTCCACATCTCCTTGAAGTTCATCTGGTCTTCTGAAGAACATCGTTGAAAAGAAAAACAACAATTAGCTGAAATTTGCAATGTTTACGAAACAAAGACAGAAAAAAATATTTGCTGATTTCTCAAATAATATCAGATTCCTGCCTTTGCAGCAAATGGGTTTTGAAAACTACGGGTGATATTTGATGGCGAGACCAGCGGGGGAAACGATCAGAAAAGTGGGTGGGGGAGAGATAGGTGTAAACTTCTATTGGGCCTCTAAGCTTGAGCCCTACCCCACTTTTTGAGAGGCTGCCATAGGGAAGATATAAGGATTGGGTCCCTACTTTTTCATCCAAGTTTATGCCAATGGGATAAATTTTAGCGGGTTCAATATGATAAATAAGTTAGCTTAGAGTTTAGTGAGTTAGTCACAACACAAAACTTCCCCCTTGCTATGTGTAGAGTGGAACAGTAGGGGAGAGGGGGTCAGTAAGTAGTAACCACGAATTTCTCCCTCTACCAACAAAATCCAACCAAGTACCCCAAAGTGTAATTTTAAGTTCAATAGAATTTTCTAAAAATCTGTTAAGCAGTTTTTTTTCTTTCAAAATAACTGCCACCTAAAATACTTAGCTCTAGATACTAAAAGGTTTTCCATTTTACCAGGGTCAACATTCGACCAATCTTCCTTGACTTCCACTTCACCACTTTGTCTTTTCGTTGTGGTTTTTTCGAAGGTTTTCCCGTCAACCGAACGTGTTAAAACTGTGGTCTCGTTGCCCTCAGAATCAACCATTGTGCGTTTCTGCTCGACTTTCTACAAAATATGATCCAAACTCAAAGCTGTGAGAATTACCTGCTAAATTTTGAGCAAAATAATGTGAAAATACAATACTGAGTAAAAAATTGAAATAAAATGATTTGACAGAATTAATAGAAAATAACAAGAAAAAACAAGATATAAAATCAATTTATTTACTAATGATAACTAAACAGTTTACACTAAGCACTCCAGTTACAATCATCCGCTTATAGTCTGTGTCAATGCTCACCCCATCAACACCATGACGTACGTTCACCGACACACGGCTGAAACCAGACCGATAACCATGAGGATGGTGAGGATGGGATTCCTGTGGTCTGTCAAGAAACCCGTCAAGGCCGTTCATTTTGACTGTTTCATCAAGATCTGTACAAAATTCTTAAATCACTTATACTCAAAGCCTATGTTAGACGCACAGATTAATCGTATCTTAAGGATTGTAATATAACAAGCAACAGAAATAACTTGGAACCTAAGAGTAAGTACTCAAGCACAGCTATTAGACAGTATTAGACAATGTATTGTGGAAGTTATACAGTAACTAAACGCGGCGTTAACCCCTTAACCGTGTATTTAACTGTAACTCAATGTAAAATGGACGGATATATCTGGGATCCCCAGTTAAGGGGTTAATGACGTTGTATACTGTAAAGTTTTGATATTTGTAGATGCAAAGATGAGAAGACAAAGAAGGAGAATACAGGAACAAACTTACAAGAGGACAAAGAATGAGATTACACAGCAAGACCATAATGTCAATGAATGTCTGGGTGGAACATAGTGGTTCTTACATAGGGCAGACCCTATTGAACCACTCTAAACCCTGTTATCATTATTATCAATTATAAATGATGAGCCATGGGTCATATAAACCATGTTATTATACAAGTCCAACCAGAGAGACTGGAAAAGCTTACCGGTGTCGAATTTTTCTTGTATGGGCTTGTTCCAGTACGGCTTTTGACTCGAAAACAAACTGCCAAACTACAAACACAATAACAGGCCAAGAACTAAACATAAGTAAGCCTGTATGAAAACCACTGAAAATGCAAGGCCAAGAACTAATTCTGCATTGGGAAAAAGCCAGCCATTTTCCACGCATAATAATTAAGTGAAATTCAGTGAAGCAATACTATAATGCTAAGCTGTTGGTACTACAATGGATTTTGCACCATCTTGTTTTTCTCTACAAAGTGACAAAGCAGGTTGTCCCGGCAGAATTGAGATGATAAACTTCAAGCAAGCAGATTTGTGAACAAGAAGATGATTACAATCAGATGAAGCATACAGCATGTGACCTGGATAAATAAGTAAGTAAAATCTTGTGAATTTATGTAGCGCTTTAGGAGGCATAGTAGCTGTAGCTCTATACTTAGGCACTAAGTGTGTAAAATTGAAATAGTCATAGCACAAAGGTTAGGGTCAGTCAGGGGGTGTCATTTTTACCCAAAAGGTCATTTTCATTTTATTCAAAGGGTCATTTTATAAAAGTGGTCATTTTATTCAAAGGTTCATTTTATCCAAAGGATATTTTATCCAAAGGATAAACAATCAATCAATATAGAACAATCAATCAATCAATCAACTGTGGAAACAGCAACGAGATTAACAAATGAAAGGATGAAAGAAGCTAGGCCATAGATATATAGCAAAATCAAGACAAGAATTGACAGAAGCAAATACTGGATTGTAAAATTCTTCTTCTGAATCTGAGTTGCGCTGATCATCCTTCCAAGTTCTTTGCTCTGCATCTGGACGCTTTAGCATCCGATCTCTCAAATTTCCTGGCCGCGAATCAGAGTCATCGCCTGAGAAAATATCAACAATGATGTACGACAACCTTATATGTAATGTAAATGTAATGCAACATAGCATTTGTATAGCGCCTCTTATGGTTCTACTCAGAGGCGCTCCTGGCATTGGAGTCGCATGAGATAAAGTAGTGAGACTTTAGCTTTGGCATTGAGAAGAGCGAGAGGGAGAAAGAGGTGAGGCCCGAATGGATGGGTTCAAGGCATTCCAAAGGGAGGGTCCAGTCACTGCAAATGCTACAGTCAAACCGAAAATAGCCAACACTTTTGTCATTTACTCATTTTACACCATTTATTCTATCAATATTGCTGCCATCATTAAATTCCTACTTATTGTAAACTACAATTCAGATAAACATAACAAAAAATCTCAAATAATTATTTGCTCACGCTTTATTTTGACGTCGATGCCAACAATCTCACCTGCATCCGACTCGGGAAGTTGAAAATTTTCAAAGACGTTTCCAAAATTGGCAAACATCCGATCAAAATTTGCGAACAAATGATCGAAATGCCGAAAGATCTCATCCGGTCTCACGACTTCCACGTCGTCTGGACGGTCAACGACAAATTCTTCTGGCGGTTTTCGCAAATCACTGCAAACGCAATAAATTTAACGACACTTTCAACAGTCATATTTCAACATGTACGGTAGTAAGCAACACGTAGGAACTGAGCTAGCATAATCCAAGGTCAGGCGCCTTACACAGATGACACAGTTCCTGAAAACCTGCTCAAGCAATAAAGAGCAACTACAATGAAACTCATTTTAAAATATAACCACACAAACTCTCCTTAAAATGCCACATCTAAGCAGTGGTTAATCCCTATTGTGCTATTTACAAAGAATCTAAAGATACATCTCATACAAGTAACATCAGTTAAAGCATACTGTGCTGTAAAAATTGTCTCAATAATAATAATAATAATAATGATGGTGATGATGATGATGATGATGATGATAATGATAATAATAATAATAATAATAATAATAATAATAATAACTGTCTGAAGCAGAAAGAAAGAGAGGGCGAGATCTTGGGAGAGACCTTTGAAAGAAAGCATTGCTTTAATATTATCCTACAGCAATTATCATATGCAACCTTACAGTCAATTCAATTGTTTTCAGCAAACAACACATATCTACAGATGAGTTCAACAAATAAAATGTCATGCTCTTTTGAATCATAAGATAACATTCATTATTAAATCAATCGAGTGGACTTATTTTATGTTCCAGTTGGGTTGGGGAAGGTTTCAAGTACTTGCATTTTCACAAGCAGATGTTTACCTGCAGTCAACTGAGCCCCTAATTTTACAACAAAACCCAACAACAGAGCATAGAAAATGGAAAAGCGACTGTCACACGCCTAGCAGTAAGTACTGTTAAAACCAGGGCAGGGTGAAAACGCTGCGCTACACATATTTCAGAATTATGGCGCAACATAAATTGCATTAAATTGATTGAGTATTGCGTCGTATTTACGAATATAACCTCTGTGGCTGTCTGTCGATTCCGAGCGTAGAACGAAATATTTTACTAAATAAATCCATTTATTTTCTTACAGAACAGCGAAATTAATTATATTTAAAACAGAAATTAATGAATTTCTTGCTATAGATTTCTTGTCGAATATGACCTCTGTTGTTTACGATCAGTGTTGCCGCAGAAAATCAAGTAGGCGACTAAATGTAATCGTGTAGATTCCTGTATTAATTTCATTTTGATTAATTAAAGTATTAATTTTAATAGATAGATAAATTAAATAATGACAAGAATCCCTCGGAGACCTTTATTTCCTGTATACTTTTACTCAAATATGTCAATGTACCCCTATTCCAATAAACATTTCTCCATGGTCTGTTTCCCTCTGACTGATCCCTGGAATGGCATGGTCTTTGCGGATGGATTCGAAGAACCATCGGTTGATACCCTTGGGTATTAGAAATGGTTCTATAGAAGCACATAATTATTATTTTATTATTCCAGAACAGCGGTTTCTCCCCCTAAGTCAATTTAAATCACATTATTTTTACTAACCCTTACTAGGCCCACTGCAATGTGATTATGTGCATCTTTAACAGATGATTTTGAGTCTACTGAGCTAAGTTTTTAACTGGGACCTTAGTTTTTTTACTTTACCACTGAAAGGAAGGTTTCATGGCCCAACATATCATCATCTTCTTCCACTACAAAATCCATTGATAGTGCCACTTTTTGAGGAATAATATAAAAGATAAAAGTGTTATTCACAACAGGCTTAGTCATCGTGAAAACCAAAATAGATACTAAACGAAAAGACACATTTGCTGCATAAAGATATCGTTGTATTCAATGGTATATGAACTTTAGAGTGCACAAACGTTATCAAATGAAAGCTTCATACAGATCCAGCATAATCTGAATGGTACGAATAAAGCAAGGTTACTATAAACACAGTCGTTAAGAAAATCAAGTAAACAAGCAAGCTGTAACTGGCTTCACAGGCTCAAAAACAAAACAAAATCCTTCCACAGCAAACACAAACGCGTCGATGCCAAAGCCAGCCTACCAGTCCACATGCTCAAAAAAATCGTCAAAAAGCTCGAACGCCTACAACATCAACAAAATGGTCCCAGTGACGTTCAACTTCTCGCGAAAACAAAAAATCCAGAAGAAATCAGAACGTAAAAGTGCAGCAATACAGAGAACTTAAATACAAAGCTTAAATATATACGCATTACGCGTATATACGTGCGTCTATCGGATGAACGTGGGTAACAACGGTGGGCCGTGATCGTTCGACATCAGCCATGTATAGAAAGTTCGTGCAAATCCCATCCTAATCAGATTTCATTCCTAAAATCATCCACATCATTTTATCAAAGCACATGGGAGCCCACATAAATTTTTCCCCGGGTGGGGGGAGGCAAAATACAATGGCCATGACTAATATTTTAGTAAGGGCACAAAAATGCAAAATTTGAATCTGACAATAATTATTTTAAAAGATTGCCAAAAAGCCGGGCAAATCCAAACAAAATCAGGTACTGTTATACTTTAATTAGGTAGTGTTTTAGTGCGAAAATATTGGTTAAAAGACAAAAATATACTTATTTACAACAATAGATGTGCATTTTCCAGAGAGGGGAAAGTACCCTCCTTGCCCCAATGTATGGGCGTTCATATCAAAGCCTATAATCATTCATACTCATATAAACAGCCTCCATGTTTAAATTCATAATCATTTCCTATACATTAATCACACACACGTACTTGTGCTAATGATTACCTAATCAAGCCTTAATCATGATCAATTAATGGTTAATCACAAAACATCTGAACCAAGAGTTTGATGCAGCTTTCCATTTTGCGATCGCGCTAAAACAATTCTGTTCAAAATACAGTCAAACCCAAAAGATGTCATATTCAAGGGACCTCGTAAAATATACGATATCAGCAGAATTGATACCATATCAACAGAGCCAGATTACAACTCGTAGCAAAACTGGCAAGTGGCATTTACGACGCCACACGGTATTACGATCAACGAACGCACGCGTGCCTCATTTCAGCAGATTTACATCTGTAAATGATTACTAAACAAACGTTACAGATCACAAACCGATACAGAAATTTCAAGAATCAGAACAAGATCTTTAAAGTTCAGCAATAGACTTCCTAGGTAGCAAACAGACCCAAACTTTACCCAGCACTCTGTGACCTCATAAACTACGGTAAACCTCAACCTGTTTACATTGGTCAATGTTCAAAGCAATTTACTATCAGAGCAAAACAAAAGATGACCATAACGACACCCGAATACTTAAAACATGTTGTGATAAACTTCTTGAATAAGCGTAATGATGATTAAACAACACAGATAAACACAAATCATCAAAAAATACCACTGATATTTTAACAAGATAGCCTCAGCGACAACATCTACCCAAAGGATGCGTGCAAAATTGAGACCAACGATAAGTTCTACTTTAGTTCAACAAAATCCGAGCTGCGTGCAGTTAAGAATTTACAGCATCTGATTACACAGATATACTGAAACAACGATTACGAAAAACAAAATCAGTAAAAACAATACAGTACTACTCACCAGATGGCCGCTAAAATTACTAAACGGTGGCAATAACCGGAAGTCCAGAATTTCAAGCATTCCACACTCATTGCAATTTTTTTACGAGACTTTCAAACAATAAAAGCATCTTAGAAACATAAAAATATTTTGCATCGAGTTAAACGAAAGTTGAAGATATAAAAGCCATACATTCCCTTTTAAAAGCCGAAATTTACTCGACATTCTGGTAATAGCCGGACCTTTTTTGCATACTCTCCACTGCAGAAGCTCGTTATAGCAATTTGCGCAAATGAGACAAAAACACGACAAAAAGGTAACGAAACGCACCGACATCCGACACGAAAAATTATTGCACTGAACTTCAAGCAAATTTCAGACAAGTATTATTATTCGACATACCATAGAATGCAAAATTTTCCTAGCAGAAATCACAACAGACAAATGCAAAGATCAAAAGCTAAAGCACAGATGGAACCAATATACACAACACCAGATGGCGTCATCACATGATTTGGTGCAGTGGCGTAGCCAGGATTTCGGAAGGGGGTGGGGTTTGGTTTCGATCGTAACCAAACTTTGGAATTTTTTTAATTAAAAAAAATGTCATCCCCTTCATGTTCTTCCTATTTTCTGTAGCACTTAGAAATTTTTTCAATTGGCAGACAGTCAAGGGGGGTTGACCCCCAAAACCGTGCCCGAAAATGAAAAATATATGGAAAAGCGTGTAAAATTTTTTTTCGTCAAGAGCCAATTGGGGTTTTAACCCCCAAACCCTCCCTTGGCTACGCCACTGATTTGGATTTGGTGGCATCGATAAAAGCAAAGAGATACAACGACACCGAGTGAGAAAAATCTCCCGATACAATTAAGTGATATTACAATAGTGAGATCACGCACTTCAGAAGCGACGGTGCTCAATCAGAGTGAAACAAGCAAAAAAACCCCACACTATCACAATTGACAATCGGCGTTTTTCAAAAGCAAAACCTTCGCTGAGTTCGCAAAACACAACGACTAAAAAAAGTTAGAAAACCGAATCACCGCCTGGAATCAACTTACAATTCACAACGAAAACAACGGCCAAGGATACTTGTAATAAGGGATTTTTTTCTAGGAAAAAAGGTTTGGGAACTCATCCTTCTTCACTCGTCAACAAAAACGGGTGTGGGAACGCCGTACCTGTATGTTCCCAAATGCATTATTACGTATCCATAATTATTATATACAATCTGGCAAAAAGTTGTGGAAACGCCGTTCCCGTGCGTTCCCACTGAAAAAAGCCCTGGTTGTAATAAATTCACCGTTACACAATTTTTTACATCGTTCAGAATACTCGCGCCAATCAAGAGTCACAGATGCCGCAAAATAGAAAAATTGCAGGATTTAACAGAGGACCACGCACAATTCATGATCTTTTTACATCATCGCAAACTAAAACTTAAAAAAAAAAACATAAATAAAACCAAAATAAACGATCATCGTCACCTTTTAAAAATCTACAGCGAACAACTTAGGTAGCACTATCTATGCCATAAAACTGCAAAAATAAAATAAAATAAAATTCAAACATTCATCATCATCATCATCATCATCATCATCATCATCATCATCAAAATAAAACTTAATAACTGAAACTTAATAAATGATAAATCAGATTTCTACCAAAATGCCAGAAGATAGGCACACTCATTAAAAACACCAATTTCTGAAGGATCCTGAAAACATCACATTATATCATCATAAAATCAAAATCTACCTTTAAAGACAAATTATTAATTACTACACAAATCAGAAACAATATAGGTACACAAGATCATACGTGGGCCGCTGAAATTAAAATCTTGAACAGGGGTCAACTGTTATGCTATCCACAATTCGTAAACCTAAACGAAAAACAGAACTGCGAACGTAATCGAAATATCAGCGACGATTTCTTCGACATAATCAAACCAAACTACGCGTAAAACAAAAAAAATTACACTCGACCCGTAAGCCGTAAAGAAACAGAAGTGTGAATGGAAATTAATAGACAATTCTTTTTACAATGTAATAAGAAAATAAAAGCGCGAATGCAAACGAAGAAACAGATCGGAACGTGGCAAATGATTGGTCGTAGGGTCGATGAAAGGTCGGAGGTCATTTGAACCTTGAACTTCTCACGATCGAGTCCAATCACGACCAGCAAAGGTCAAGTAAAAATGTTTGCTTTTGTTGAAATCAAAGACGAGTCTGGAATAAAAAGCCAAATGGATAATTAATAATAATAACAATGACAAATACTTAATAAACAATAAAATAGTAAATAATAATAATAATAATAATAATAATAATAATAATAATAATAATAACAGTGAATCTCTTATATTTTTGTCTTTTCATTGAAAAGACAAAAATATAATTGAAAAACTTCTGAGAGCCACAAGACATCACAAGATATGTTATACAAATACTCTGTTACCCTACATTCAGCAAAGTTTCTTACTTGATTCCACATCAGCATGCAATACAGGGCCAGGGTTAACCTGTTCCGGGTCCCCACCCTACAAAGTAAATATCTGGGTCTCCAAGAACAGAGGATACAACTGAAAATCGAAAAATATTTTCGTTTGGATAGACCCCCATGACTGCCAGGCCCCCGAATTTGCAGAATTTGTCGGTGCCACGCACACACCCTGGTACAATGCAAATACAATACACAAAATAGAAACTGTACAGAAAACATGTACACAATATACAAGAAATAGATATGTACATATAATTTTTTAAAAATTAGGATTGCTTTCACCCACTAAAACTACAATAACCTTGTATATAACCATATTCAAAGCATAAAACTGCATTTATCCAAGCAATGCTTATAAAAGAAATATTCAAAAAAATTGATAAAAATAAAATCTTTGGTGGAAACAGACCATCTCGTCCTCGTATGCTGGTCCTACTGATAACTGGTCAATGCTGACATTTGGAGAGACAGATTCTGTCTCTTCTAAGTTCCGCGTACTCAAGTTGATATTATCTAAAGAAATACAATACAATGTCTGGTTTGATACAAAAGTAGTCAGCGGCAAACTACTCGAGCAAACGTGAAGCAAGGTCACTGTTTACTGGCGAAGGGTAAGATTCGAACCCGCCGCCCTCCCTCCTTACAAAATCCCCTTACCTGAAACGTCCTAACCAACCAAAATGACCGCAGGGCGATCGCCCGCCAAACTCGTGTCTGCTTACCGAGCAACTGGTCGCTCGACGCCACCATGCTCACGCTCGACGCAGTGTAGCTGAGCGTGGCGTCGGTGTGCTGCGTGTGCGTCGGCGTCGAAGCCGCGAGGCTGTACGACGACGCGTTCAGGCGCGATGACACCGTCAGGAATTCCTCCGACCGGTGCTGTTTGTACAGCGACAGCGGCCGAACCGATAGAGTTTCGTGGCTGCAAGCACACAAAGGAAGGATAAACTTGCACAGGTTGCAGTAACAGAAATGTCCACTTGACATTTTTAAAAAAAATCTGAGCGCCGTGACGACACAGGCACACGACTACATCGACGTGTTAATTAAATAGAAACTTTACTTACTTATGAAAGAAAACTTGAACTGTCTGATCACCGTCTTTGGATTGTGCAATGACTTTAAATTTTTAAAACAGAGGTGAGATGTCCTTGAAAGGTCAAACGTGAAGTCATAGGTCATTAAAATGTATCATCATGATAACTACCTACCAAGTAGCCACTGTAATGTAATGGAAATCTCCAAGAATGAATGTCAAACTCTCAGAGACACTTGGAGATTTAAGTAAGTAAGTAAGAAGAAAATGACAATCCTTTTCCCATCTCTACAATGATCCTAAATGAAAGAGCTCTCCACAAGATGATTGCAAATTGCAAACCTACTTCACTTAATTGCGAAGATCCATGTCCTATCACTGCTTCTGCACTCCTAATGTCTACTAATGACAATCATTATTAACCCCTTAACTGGGGATCCCGGTTATATCCGTCCATTTTACATTGAGTTACAGTTAAATACACGGCTAAGGGGTTAAGAACACTGGCAACAATCAATTACATCCGTAACAAATTATGCTTGGATTACATCCATATCGAATTACGTTTGGACTGGAAGAGAACTGGATCGTAAACTTACCTTACGGATTTGACGGTCGAAGGGTTAAGTTCCATCGCGTCGATTCGATGAATTTCGGCAAACGCGGTTGCCGTCGACGACGTCAGAGTTTCCTGTGTCGGCGTCGATCTCGGCAAGACGTCAGGACGTCTGACAACTGCTGGGGCTAGAATATTTCAAAATGATCAATTATTTTTATTAAATTGCAATTAAATCTTTAACATCTTAACACACTGATTTGACATCCCTAATAATAATAATAATAATAATATTATTATTATTATTATTATTATTATTAAAAATAAAACAACTAATGTCAGAAAATTACAAATAACTGCGTAATATCAGAACACAAATTAATCTAAGAAACATATTGACAATTTCCGTTATTCCCACGATAGTTCAGCGCTAAACAGAAGTTGAATCGTAACGCCAAGTCGTGCCATGGTCTCCAGATCATCTCGAAGCGTTGCACAACCCAAAAATTACCTTTTCCATTAGCGGAACTGAGAAGATTCTGGTTATTTTCTGTCGGGACGAGCGACCTTCGACCCGGAATAGATTTTCGTTTAGCTTGCAACTTGGCTGCAAGAAAACGATAAACATAAGCTCACATGATAATACAGGGTGGCACAAAAAACCGGACTAGTCACATTTAGGTTTGCATTTGATATAGTCAGGTTTTTTTGGCACCACCCTGTACATCAAAAAATCAATATAGAGCCTACTAAGCCCACAGAGTAAATATAATAGGAAGCAACAGATGAAAGGTATCCATATCTAGGACAGCCAGTGTTTATTCAAGCCACCTACACAGTGGGGCAGGGGGTTAACATTTTTGGAGGGAACATACATTGGGAGGTCATACTACTTGCCAAAATGTCAAAATTTGGGGGGGTTTCAAACTTTGGGGGGGGAGGAGGGAAAGAGAAGAGAGAAGGTCTAGAATAAACACTGTAGGACAGCATCTCCAGTAATTCTTCCACTGCTGCCGCTGTGGTGTCTTTAGCAAAACCGGATGTAGGAGAAAAACACGAAGCTCACTTCTGAAAACCCTTTGAGCAAAGAAGTTCTGGAATCGTTGAGCGTAGAACGCAGGATGGTGAACTGATATGGTGTCCTAGAAAAACGAGCAAAAAACGCACCCTAGAAAACATTGTAAACTACGGATACAAAACATTCGGCTTAACAGTAACATCGACATTTCTGAATTACTATAAAAAAAGGAAGCAATTATATTGCACGTTCTTACTGTTTTTCTTAAAAATATGTAGAAAATTCATTTTATTGTTCAAGTCTACGATATTAATCTATATCACAAAGTCACAAATATATTATATTTGTAATATAATATGCATTAATATTAAAATATTAAATTAAATGTTAAAAATATTAAAATCATAAAAATATCTCTACCTGACTTATTGTCAAGACTCCAAAATTCAAGACCCAGACTAGGCCAAGACGAAGAATAAATGTTCAAGACAAAGACTGATCCAAGACTTAAGTTCAAGACCCAGAACAAGACCAAGATTATGATAATCCAAGACTGAGATCAAGACCAAGACTTTCAAGACCGATCCTCAAGACCACGTCCCAAGTCTTGAGAAGCACAGCCCTGCTCTTAACAAATAGACTTTCCCTCGGATTTGTGTATAAATTCAGTTAAGACGCAAACCTGTTTGGCAAATAAATGCTAATGGCAAGTGCAGCGCGCAATGCGCATACAATACGAAGCACTGAATCACTCTGCAAATGCAAATAAACAAACGCACTCCGTCGTTAACGAGAGACTTCACGGCATGTTCGAACTTCTTCGTAAAACGGTAACTTTGCAAGATGTCGATGATCCCCACGTACAACAGGAGACGCTCCCCTTTGGCGTTGCTCGCCGGGATCCCACCGGGTCTGAAATAAATAAATAAATAAATAAATATAAAGACATAAACACATATCCAGGATAAAAACAGGTCAGGTCAGGTCTTCGTCCTCCAGCTGTGTCCAGCTATCGACTTCTCCGTGACGTCTCTCCAAATCCAAAGTTCTCTGTCCTTGGCTATTTCTTCTAAAAGTCATTCGACGTCTTCCGTCAGTTTTTCCGTTGAGATTCTGAGTCCTGTCACGTACAGTAAATTAAAACTAACAGTTTAGGATAATTACGGAAGACAAGTCAGAGCATTGGTGGCACCACAGTGGCTTTGTGATAAGAGGTCTGACAGGAATACAAAGAGGTCACGGGTGAGAGAGAGAGACAGACAGACAGAGAGACAGACACACAGAGAGACGGAGACAGACAGAGAGACAGACAGACAGAGACAGACAGACAGGAAGAGATAGACAGAGGGAGAGAGAAAGAGAAACAAAGTAATATAAAGCTAATACAAAGACCAGTATAAAAGCCACTGAACACAAAACAGCCAAAAGACAATAAAACCCACACAATGCTGGAAGTATAGAGCTGGATGCCGGTGTGGCCCTGAATTGCCTCCATTGCGGTCGAATACTGAGCGAGACGCGGTCGAAGGGCCCGATGGTCAGAGGGAAGAACTGAAACAAGAATAGCACACGACATCCGTCAACAGCAGTCATCGCAGAAGCCTCTCAAGCTACATCATCACAAACGCTACCACTGTTAATTACCACAATTGATAACAAAGCAATAGTACTTATAGAACTAAATGAAACCCAACTAAAGAAGTACTAGAATTTAAAAATCAATTTATAAACTAAATTATAACAAAATTCTAATTAGTATAATCAATAAAAGACCAAAACACCAGTATATTACACACAAGCACACAGATAAATCCAAAATAATATAATAATAATCTTAAAAAACTAGCAAGCTTCATTAGAATTCATCTATGTGACATGTTCTCTTCAATACAAAAACAACAATTCAAATTTCACCAGAAGATAGAAAAAAATCACAGAAATAAGAGAGAAAAAAACATAGATTCCAGCGCCAAATGACTTGCCAGTTGTATCAATGAGCGCGTCGTTCTCTAGTTCCTCATCGATGTCCAAACTGCTCGCTTTACTCAGGTTCTGGACTCCGAGAAGAAGGCTGTAATCCATAATCTTAAAGCTTTCAAGGACCTGGAAAAGAACATAACACAGTACAGTGACAACTCTTTTTCCTGCATATGGTTAACCAGCATTTTCAGCATAGTTCAGTAAAATCTCTTTTCCTTGCATATGATTAATCAGCATTTTCAATATAGAACAGTAAAATCTTTTTTTGCATATGGTTACCCAGAATTTTCAGCATAGTACAGTAACAACTCTTTTACTTGTATATGTTTAATCAGCAGTATCAACATAGTACAGTAAAATCTTATTCTTGTATATTTCAAAATAGTACAGTAACAACTCTTTTACTTGTATATGGTTAATCAGCAGCATCAACATAGTACAGTAAAATCTTATTCTTGTATATTTTCAAAATAGTACAGTAACAACTCTTTTTCCTGCATATGGTTAACCAGCAGTTTCAACATAGTACAGTAAAAACCTTTTCTTGCATATAAGATAATCAGCAATTTTAACAAAGCACAGTGTAAACTCTTTTTCTTGCATATACTGATAGGTAATCAGTATTTTTAGCATAAAAGAGAAAAAACTACAATTCTTGCATATAACTGGATTTTGTTTACATATCTTTGTTTTGTAGATGACCAATAATAATAGTCATAATTTTGAACAGCCTGTTAACCCTTTGCTGCCACTGACCCTGCAGTCTTTGTCGATGGTCTTAACGAGCGCGGCGCACGTGTCCGGGTCGAGCACCAGTCCTTCCGGATTCTCCTCCATGAAATCCAGGTCCTTGAGGGTCGGAGTGGCCTTGACCTTCTCCTGTTTCGACGCCTTCCGCTTGCACGTGCTTCCCTTGAGGTCGTACTTCTCGTGAAGACGGATCGACGACGGAAGGAGGTTGTTCATGACGACAAAACGGATGTTTTTGCCGCCGCACTAGATAAAAAAAACAACAGGAAACGGGTTCACAAGATGTCATGTGACACTACAAAGCACGATTCAGAAGTCAACTATAGGAATAAATGCATAGAAGAGAATAAACAGTTGGTAACTAGACCCACAGTAGAACTTCGTTATAACGTACTTACCGGGTCAGTAAAATTTAGCACGTTTATATCCGAAGTTATATCCAATACAGTAGCGCATCACATTGGACCGTACATTGCGGTACGTTATAACTGAGTCAGTTATATCAAAGCTCTACTGTAGGTAACTAGACAGATTTTGACTGCAACACAATAATTATTATGGAAATCGTTTGAAATTTGTTCACCAAACACACCATGACTTCAGTCTGTGCTTGGCACATAATCATCACCACCACCACCGCCATCATCATCATCATCATCATCATCATCATCATCATCATCATCATCATCATCATCATAATAATAATAATAACAAAAATAATAATATCAGTGGCAGTAATAATAACATTTGGCCATACATTGGCATAGGAATTTCCAAGTCCCATTGTTAAAGGTAAATAAGCCATATCTGGCCAATATACTGAATACACTGTATTACTGATTCAGTAACTTGCAATAATAGGCTCTATATTAGTTTGCCAAATAAGTGTATCACAACTGCACTACAGAATAATAACAATAATGATAATAATAATTATGATAATTATGATGATGATAATAATAACAACAACAACAATAATAATAATAATAATAATATTAATAATATTATTATTATTATTATTATTATTTATTGAAAGTGTTGATTCAAACAATCACATTGTTGGTCACAGTTGTCATGTGTTTAAAGCTTAAAGATCCTGTAACACAAAACCTCAATTTAGAAATATTTTGAAATTCAAATAACCACATTTCACAAAAGTAATGATGATGATTATGGTGATGATGATGATGACAATGATGGTACAAAGATCAAAGGGTCACCTGATAACAGTAGAGTCCGTAAAATTTTGGCAAAAGGGTACACGGGTTCTGGTTGAGATTCTAAAAGAAAAAAGGTAACAAAAATGAGTCCAATTTCTTGAAATTATCAACCTGAACACTGAATGCAAAAGATAATATTCACGCAGCCCAGCAATTAGCCAAGGTCAAAGGCCATTGAGATACAAAGCCACTCGTTTCAACAGAAGGCCATGGCCTTCATTAGAAGCATTATGGCAGTTTCCGTGGTAACCATTGTCTAAGACTCAGCAAAGATGGCGGCAAACTGGCCTCCACTGTGTTTATACCACAGAAAGACAACTTCCAGAGAATATTGATATCAATGGTCTGAACAGCTAACCATGTAGTATCCAGGCAGAAGCTTTTGGAGAAATTCTGCTTCCTTGTGCTGGACCGTTTTAATTATAAATTCGTCGTCGATGGTGATGTAGAAGATGCTGCCGCTAGCACCTGGATTCGAAAGCTCTCGGAGTGGTTCATCGCATAGCGAAAGCTGGACAACAAGACATCGATAAAAGAGTCAATATATTAGCATTCCACTGTCTTGTAATGTAAAATGTAACAAATCAATTATTTCTCTAAAAAGAATATTTTAAACCAAAATTTGTCCACAATCTGTTAAAAAACTTTATTAACTTTGGCTATGTTTGTGGTGTTATTTAAGCTGCCTAATCGACAGACTGACTGACTTTAATATGGTCTAACTCCTTAGTTATTGATCACATATTATTATTATTATTATTATTATTATTATTATTATTATTATTATTATTAAATACCTTTGACAATTTATATAGCACTATCTCACTGTATTCACCTTGTAATGTTGATCAAAAACATGCCTAACTGAACCACAAAAACAAATATATAATATAATATATTATATTACATATTTTAATAATTATAATATACAGTACAATAAAAAACATGTTCAACAAGCCACTTTCCTATAGCCAACAGCAATAAGCAATGGGCAATAGTCATATGCAAGCTGTAGAAAATAAAAAGTAAGTAAGTATGTAAGAAATGGGGAAACTTACAAGAAAGTCTTCTGGCCGGATCTTAAACAGCTCGCGGAAATATCGGAACGCGACCGGAGCGTAGGTCTTGAATCGGAAATCGCTGTATCTATGACCTGGTGTTAGGTTACTCCCCTCTCTGCTCAAAACCACAAAGAATTTCATAAGCATAAAGACAGAACAATTCAAACCAATTATTACACCGTGGGTACAACCAGACCAAAATTATGAACAGAAGGGGGTCAATGAATGCTTAGTGGGGGGACGGGGGACCAATCACACCGTGGGCCAAGTAGATTGAAATTTTAAACAAGAGGGGGCCAATGAATGTTTAGTGGGGGGGACGGGGGAACCAATCACACCATGGGCCAACTAGACCCAAATTTTAAACAAGAGGGGGTCAATAAATGCTAGATTAGTGGGGAAAGAACCAATCACACTGTTGGCTCAATTAGACCCAAATCTTGAACATGAAGGGGTCAACAAATGCTATAGCGGGGTAGACCTGCGGGCCCAAATAGACCAAGACCTTGAAAAAGGGTTAAAGGGGCAATTAATGTCATAGTGGGGGGAAGGGGACACACCACTGACAACATGTTAACCTTTCCAAGGGGTTTGGCAATTATGGAACATGACACAGGTTGACAAATGACAATAATTGATTAAACTCCCCTGACAACGTCACTAATAACCAGTCCAACATTCATCACACAAACAAATAACATTAACCCTTGATTTCCAAATAAACATCTCCTTGTTCCAGACTAAATACAATGAACAGAAGTAAAGTTTAAGATGTGTTACTTTGGAAAGAACACGGTTTCGACAACGTGGAAGTCCTCGTAAAGAACGTCCCTCATGGGCTTCGGGGAGAGACTCCCCACGCTCTGTCCCATCCCCAGCTGTATCGCGGCCATCAATTCGGAGGTCGGGCGCTGTAGGCAAAACAGTTAAATAACTGAAATGAAAAAGCATTTTAACTCCTAAACTCCGGAACTGGGTACACTCGGTTACATTGCATATAGTTACAAAGTATCTGGTTGTTTAAGGGTTAACATAGTACAATAAAAACTCTTTGGGGCTGTCCATTAATTATGCCAACAACTTTTTGGCAATTTTTAATCCTCCCTCCCCTTGTCAACAACTGTTAAACTTTCGGTGAACCTCCCAAAAATTATATCAGAAACTTTGAACACTCCCCCTACAAGAGACCGTCCATTAATTATGCCAAAAATGTTTAGGCAAATTTTAAACCCCCTTTGTCAACAACTGTGCAAACTTTCGGTGACCCCTGATAAAGTTAAGTCCAAATCTTTGAACCCCACTACAAGTCAAAAATGTTGTGCTACAATCGATAAAGGTCTACGATAAAATTTTAAAAATTCAAATACGATGATGCAATACTATGACTCCCTAGGTAAGAGCACAAATCGGTAGTTAAGGATCAAAGTGGTGGGCTGTTGACGGGCAAGCGAGTGTGTACCATGGAGGACCAATGTACTGACCAATAAATTAAAATTCATATTTTTTATTTATTAAATTTATTGTAAATAATAAAATTGTTGACAATTTATCTTGACCTCCCTCCCCTGTCAACAAGTGTCAAACTTTTCAACCCACCCACCCCTATTTTGTTGAAGTAATTAATGGACAGCCCCTCTGTCTTGCATATGGTTAACCAGCATTTTTAGAACAGTACAGTGAAGACTCTTCCTCTTACATACGATTAACCAGCAATTTCAAATCAATGGCAAAGCCCTCCTTTTATAAACCTAACAAAGGGGAAATTCCACTTTGCCACGCATGAGCGGAAAACCCCCAAAAAGCAACATTCGCAGACGCCTTGCAAAAATCGACATTCTGCCATCGACACTGTAGCCACAACAGAAATTTAACTCTCAAGCCTCCAAATACTTTGCAACTAAATGCAATGTAACTGAATATCCCTGGTGCTGGTTCAGTATAAGGGTTAAAATATGTGTATTGAAAGACTGGTGTGAAAAAGCACTGAAGAATGACGTCATAAATAAAATTTTTAAACTAAAGAATGAGTCTATTTTTGAAGTGGCATATGAAATGCTTCTGGTGAATTGGTTGTGTACTGTATAGTTTCAATACAGCATTTTTTCAGAGGTCTTGGTATTGATGTCTGTTGTTTTGGTATTAACCCCTTAACCGTGTATTTAACTGTAACTCAATGTAAAATGGACGAATGTATCCGGGATCGCCAGTTAAGGGGTTAAATTGCCTTTTGCTACTTGAAATCCTGGTCCCAACTCATCAATCTTTCCAGATTATTTTTAGTCGTTTGGCATAATTTAATTAATTATATATATATATATATATATATATATATATATATATATATATATATATATTGGCTCAAAATGGAGAAATGGGCAGAAAAATGGTTTTCATCACTGACAGCTCAAAATCTCCATAAGACTCAGGGGTGTGATGATGATGATGATGAAGATGATAATGATGATGACAATGATAATAATGAAAGTTATATTAATGATGAATATGATAATGATCATGATGATAATAATGATGAAGATGATAATAATGATGAAGATGATAATTATAAAGACGATAATAAAGGTGATGAAGATGATGATAACAATGATAATGATTGTAATGATGGTGATGATGACGATGATGACAATGCATGATAATGATGGCTATGATGATGATGATGATGACGAAGAAGATGATGATGACAATGATGGCAGTGATGATGATAATAACAATCTGGCAGAATAAAGGGGTAAATAGATCATCTGAGTGTGCTTTTTATACATTCAACAAGTCATTCTGATTGGCAAAATGCTGACCTTTTTGTAAGTGACTTGTCCCGTGTCGTCGACCCGTCGATGTCCAATTTTCCGTTCCTTGTCAGACTTCGAGCCGATGACAATCCCCGACAACGACGGGCGCCTCTTGTCGGGATTCTATTTCGAACAAAATCAGTCTTTGCTCTTAATAAACCATTCAGAACCAGCACAAAAACGAGACAAAATTCTGCTCGAACGAACTACTTACATACTCACTATCATCTAGAATGCTAGGCTCAGAGGTTTGACTCGATGCGAGATCTGTCTGTCGACTTGGGTTTGAGCCTGAGAATAAGCAAATGGGCACTTGCATGCCCACCATCATCCACATGCCTATCTCACTTTTTTAAAGTTCCCCCCCCCACTCTCTGGTACCTGGAAATGTTTTGGCATGTATTAAGGAGCACAAATATGTAATCGATACGTTTGAGCATTAAGAAAAAGTGCTATGAAAGTGCATAACTGTTATTACTGTTGTGGACCAGATAGAGTACCGGCAATGGCCTGCTCAGTACTTTAAGTATAGGTTACAGTGCATTATTATTACCGGTACTGTACTCTGTCAAATGAGAAATCTGGAAAGCCATTGGAGTGAAGAAAAGACAAGAGGAGAGACATACAGACAGATAGACAGGCCGGTTGGCAGGCAGAAAGACAAACAGACATGCACATAGACAGACAGACAGGTAGACACACAGACAAACAAAAATACAGGAAGCAGACAGGCAGACAGACAGACAGACAATCAGGCAGATAGACACAGAGATAGACATGCAGACAGACTAACAAAAATATAGACAGGAAGATAGGCAAACAGACATAGAGACAGATAAACAGACAGACAGATAGGCAGGTCTTCGTAATTAATCAGTCATTTTGAGGTGTGCATCCTCACAACTGGGCCATTGTAAATACTTGCTAGTAAGTACTCAAACTGGATACCTATTTTATAAAACTTCCATGTGTACAAACACAGGCAAGCACCAAATATAGGGCAATATATTCACACCCACACTTACACACACCCACCCACACACCCACACTCACATAATTGACTGTAAAAATTCCCAATATAAATATATATATATATATATGTATATACATAATATATATATATATATATATATATATATATATATATATATATATATCCACCATGCCATACTGAACTGCCCCATTCAAGCCTACTGTACTATGCAGGAAGCACATAGTGAAAATTCCTTAGGAGGATTGCAAATAATAGGACAATAAATAAGATTCACTTCTAAGAACTGATATGCAGTGTCAAGAAGTCACCGAATCCTGAAGTGAAAGCCTCATGGGCAGGGGGGTCTCTCTGCAGCAGTCAAGGATCTCAGGTGACAATTATTTCATCTGGCTAGGATTATCAGCTACACTGCTCTAATAAATAATTAAATAAATACTAGAAAGGCTGGGCAGGAGAGAGAGAGAGAGAGAGAGAGAGAGAGAGAGAGAGAGAGAGAGAGAGACAGACAGACAGACAGAGAGAGAGACAGACAGACAGACAGACAGAAATAAAGAGAGAGAGAGAGACAGACAGACAGAAAGCATGTGAGGGAGAGACATACAGACAGTGAGACAGAGACAAACAGCAGAGAGAGAGAGAGAGACAGACAGACAGACAGACAGACAGAGAGAGTTGAAACAGATTGCATAGTCAATATAGTCTTCAAAAAACAGCTGTTGAGACTTTTTAAAGTTTCAAAACCGAAAACACACAGTAACACACATCTGCAGACAGACAAATGCGTGCCGTGAATAACAAATGATGTGCAAAAGAGGAGAGTGAAGAAAAAGCAACAACAACTGGGGAGAAAAGGGACAGACAGGCAGACATGCAAGCAATTTAATCAATACATACATACAACCAAACAGACAGACAGACAGACAGACAGACAGACAGAAGACACAGAGCAACGTCCAAGGAGCAGACATGAAATTCCACCCAAGAGGGCAACAAATCCTGAGTTTTTAACGGAACAAAGCCTTTTACCATTTCCACAACTGCTGCCTGCACACTTCACATATGTGGAAAGTGGCTGATAAAAAGGAAATGATTTGGGATTTCTCCCCCCCCCTCCTCCCCGTTACCCCCACCCTCCTGGAGAGCGGAGAAGGGAAAACGAAGGAAAACGCACCACCATCGACGACGACGAAAGCGATGAGAAGAACGCGCCAAACCGTATGGAAGTAATTACGTCGCGTAAAATAGGCAGAGCGAAATTTTCAGAAAAGCGACGAAGCATCTGCCAGTGGCGGCAACTTCTGTGGAACCGTTAAAATAATGAGCTCAGGACCGAGTCTTCGAGCACTTGAGACAAACGCAGACGCTGCCTCCGTACGCGCTTTTATTGCGCACGATACGGCCGCAGTTATACGAGAGTGGACAATTCAATGAAGGACACATTGTATAGTTTTATCGTTCATTCAAAGGACAATGTTGGCCCACATCCACAATTAAATTTTAATTAAATTCTAATTTTAGTTTAATTTTAAATTTAATCAAATTTTATTCTAAAATCTATAAAAAATTGCAGCACATTCCCTTCCCAGTGACATGATCACTCCAAAACTCACTGAAATAATTTAAGCCTTGCCTTTACACTACGGTAATTCTGTTAGTAATTCCCTCTGGAACCCGAGTGGAAATAAAAGAGGCCCCGTAAAAATCTTACGTGCTACATTACGCAGCAAAAAACCCGTACAGTCGGGACTACACTCTTGAATACAGAAGCCACATGCAAATGGATATATCTGCAAAGCACTAAAGTACAGTTGGAGAAAATCAAATGATATACAATACCCCATTAAAGATTTTACAGGCTTATGCCAGTGGCTTGTGCCACACTCATCAGAATTCTGATCCTTCTCACACGGCTCACTGCCAACCTCTCTTAGGTCACATGATATGACCAGACCAACCTCCTAACCCCCTCCCTCTCCCCCCTCCGGGACAAAATCAACCACTCCTCTGCTCGAATGTCAAATCTGATTAGCATCCCGTTCACGGAACAGTTAATTGCATTTGCAGTAGCAGCTGCTAATGCAGGAGATTGCTCCGCTAAAAGAACACAGAAAAACACGCCCCTGCTATTAATTCACCAGTCAGAAAGCTCTCTATTTTCGATCATTGTAAAGATGCACATGCCTTTGAAGGACCATCGCAAGCATCACACAAAAACCACATTTTATAATTATAGAAGAGAAAACCAAATCAAATTGCGTCGTTACCTCGACTGAAAATTTTCGGGCTCTTGAGTCGACCGAGTCTGAAAGAAATAACAAAACAAATAGGAAAAAATATTTTGTCGAAAAAATATGCTTAATTCTGAAAATATTTATGGGATTCAACAAGAAAATACCGGCAGATACAATCATGTTAAATACTTATATAAAGAGGCTGCTGTTTTAGATGATTTTTAGAATTGAAAGAGACAGAGATCCCAAATGACTATTCAATCGGTTGGCCCAGACATGGACATGGGTTGCGTCCACCTTAACCCCTTAACCGTGTATTTAACTGTAACTCAATGTAAAATGGACAGATATATCCGGGATCCCCAGTTAAGGGGTTAATGAGATGGGTTGGGCTGGAAATGTCCGTGTCTATGGTGGGCTGAGTTGGCTCAGAAAATAAGTCATGACTTTTCAAAAAATGTAATGTAATATGGTGGGTTGGGTTGGTTTGGGCAAAATAACCCAATTGCTTTCGTGGGTTGGGTTGGGTCTGAGCCTGAGCCATGATGGGTTGGGTTGTAAAAAATGGACCCATGTCCATGCCTGTGTGAGACCAATACTAAAACTCACGCATTTTAAATAACATTCTAAGGTTAGTTCTGAAAATTTAAAACAAACGGAAAGCAAAAAATAGATAAATCCAGGGTAGCAGCAAAGTTTTCCCGAAGTTTCAGCCCAGTTCTAAGCCAATGTGGGACCATGAAGCCAGAAAAAAAGTAACAACAAAAACATCATTGTACAGGCAAAACAAACCAGACTGTTAACACGTACTAAAAGCAACATAAATTGTGCGTTGACGCTATAAATATCACGTGTCAATGCTGTACAGCCTGTACACAAACACGGGTCATGAACATCCCAGTAAGGTCAGAAAGAGGAATTCCCAATTTTGCTACTACTGGTAAACAGCAAAAAACACTGAGTGTACTATATATATATATATATATATATATATATATATATATATATATATATATATATATATATAATATTCATTTAGTTGCATCATTGGTCATATATATATATATATATATATATATATATAATATATATATATATATATATAATTCAACAATATATATATATATATATATATATATATATATATATTGTTAACCACCACATTACTACATCATATGTATGGAATCTCCAGCATATGCCAGACAAGTAGGAAGCCATATGTAAGAACAATAAACAATGAACATTTGAGGAAATATAAAAAGTAAGCATTAGGAAAAGAGTAGAAAACGCATAGAAAAAAGTAGTAAGGCATAAAAACATGACATTTGGCAGACAAATGAACCCACCTACACTCAAAATTTCTGCTTCCACAAAAACAAAATGGCAATAGGCATTATCCGATGAATAATTGTAAATAAAACTTTGCAAATAAACAGAAAGTGGCAAACACGAATGAGTTGGGGGTGGACCAGTCCACGAAAATGTCTCACCTCCCGAAAAATCAAAGTGAGGATCTTTTTGATTTGCTAAAAGGAGGTGTCAACATCTGCCAGTTGTACTTAAGTACCTAATTCAAACTTCCAGATTTACCAATAGAACCCTGAACCATACCCGAGAAAACAAGTGCTAATAAAAAAATACAATTTTTGTAAAATTATAGAGCACTCATAAGAAACACATTCACTTGATTATCATTTCTTGATCAAACACATACATTATGATGATGATGATGATGATGATGATGATGATGATGATGATGAGGGTGATGATGATGGTGGTGGTAATGATGATTTCTCTGCCCTAAGGTAGGTTCAATTGGCTTTTATGCCATGGGGATGGGGGTAAAATGAGTGAGGCCACTGAGGTGGTTTCCCGGTGTTTCCTTACAGGCAATTACGGGTGAACAACTTGTTCAAAGTAGTAGTTGCTAGGGTCAGATTCGATTGTATGGCAAAAACTTCACCACACCGTTTAATACTCCACTTCACTTCCATAGCACAACATACAGAGAACGAAATGCTGGCAAAGGCTGCGTACAGAGCCGAAAAAAGGCCAGTGCCAATGTTCCACATTATCAATGGGAAGAATGACTTTTCAAAATACGTGGCGCTATAGAAATTCAGAATTAGGATTAAGACTAGGCTCACCAATGGAGGGTCTCTGTCCACGGTCCATAGCCGTCTCATATCTGGTCGTGGACCTGATGGCGTCCGCAGTCATTTCGAACGTCTCCTTCTTGTCGAAAAAATAACCCTACAATCCAAGCAGTACCGCCGAATCAACTTCTACAGCGCCACAGCACTGGCATCGGCTGTGTAACAGATTTCCGCTGTCAGACGAATTTTGAGTAGCACAAATCGTTGGATTTCGCCGAAATTGCGTTCAAGCGCACGTCCAAAACTAAACAGACCGAAAGAATAATTTTAAGGCGCTACATCATTCGCCCTCCGGATGTCATCGGAGCTGGAAGGGGGCGGCGCCTACTAAAGGGGCCTCCGTCGACGCGATGACCTATCCTGGCATCGTCCCTCTAAAATTCGCGATCGCCTAAAATCTTATTTTTATTTTATTTTCGCAAAATATCCCTAATTAAAGCGCTGAAAACTATAAATTAGTTCCAAGATCGGATTTTCCGGGTATCGTTTCTTCGACGAAAGTCGAAAACTGTTTACAGCAGGGACTCCAGGGAGTATATATTCTGGGTAGAGACAAAAGTCGAAGGTTTCAATGATTACATCTTGTGTTATGTATGTGCATTTGACACACATTTTATAGTATCTTTCATTTACTTAGGAAATTAACTGTAATTCTTAACCGAATTAAATGATTTTACTGGACAAAAGTTTTTGATTTTAATCTCACTTAAAAGCCATGCGATCACACATATTGGTAACTGATGCCGAATGATTAGTACCAATCATCTAGTTTATCTAGTATGGTAGTATTCATACTCATTATCTTTTAATTTAAGTAGGACCACTATCTCTTAACATTTATTTAGCGTCTAATTACGTACTGAAAATAAGTTACGGTTAGGCTAATCTTCTTTATAGCGGATATGGGACAGACGATAGATTTTGTAAGTCTTCCAGCCATTTGTGCATTTTTATTGGTATGTATGAGGCTTTAATACATACAAGAATTTCTGTATGCCACTAACAAAAACTACATTATAGAACATGGAAATTTAAGAGGTGGGTAGCCACAATTGGCGCCATAGAAGTTGGTATAAATCAGATGGCAACGAATGATTCGGAATGAATGTTGCAACTTCCGGTATCGAGATTTCTAGGGCAGGTCTTCGGCATCAAAAATATTGTAAATATCTGTAATTATTTCTTCAATTTATTTCTTCGTTTCCTGAATAATTAAATTGAATAATTTACTCATGAAATAGGAAGAATTTTAGGAAAACGTTGGATTGTTTCGTATTGACACACGTTTTCGTTATGCCTTGTGACGTGTAAGTAAAATCTCGCGAATTTCTATAGCACTTTTAAAATCAGCACCGCAGTAGCTCCTCATTCCTATGCGCTTAGTCTGACTTAAAGTAGCTATAGGAAAAGTGCAATGATCAACCAAGCAATGGTCAATATATCCGCACAGACACGCACACACCGGTTCGCAATGCTATGCTACGTTGGCGGAATTTGACACCAGATTATGGTTATGATTGATGATGCGATACTATATCAATAATACCGTTTAGAAAACTCGCTGCGCTGCAAATTGTCTTTAATTTTAGGTATGATAATCTTTGGGGCAGACTGTAATAATAATAATAATAATAATAATAATAATAATAATAATAATAATTATTATTATTATTATTATTATATGATTTAAAGTGGTTTAGGGGGCTAAGTAAGCCTGCGTGAAAACCACTAGTAACTCTCCACATTCAATAATATAGTTTTTCGAGACAGCCTTTTAATCCATTTGCTGTTTCAACTCTCACTCCCACCTCATCCAAACTGTTGCATTTGTCCCCAACCCTGCACTAATGCACTAAAGAAACTTTTCTTTCTTGGACCCACCCTCTGCTTAAACAATTTGCATGTGTGGCCTCTTGTGCAGCTATAGTGTGCCAATCTAAAGAATCGATCGTATGACACATCTGCTTTCCCAGTCTTCATTTTGTATGTTTCTATCAAATCCCCCCTCTCTCTCTCTCTTTCCTTCTAATGTTGTCAATCCACAATATTGAAGTCTTTTGTCATGGCTTATATTATGACTTCTATTCACTATCTGTGTTGCACCTCTTCGCACTTTTTCTAAAAGCTCTATTCTAGACTTATTCTAAAATTTCTATTCTAGATGAGGCCTTACTAATGGCTTATATAATTTTACAGTTATCTCTTTGTCTCGACTCACTATTGTTTTTTCCTCATTCCCAGCATTCAGTTGCCCTTTTTGCAGCCTCCATACATTGTCGAGATGGATTCATACTTCTATAGATGATTGCACCCAAGTCTCTTTTTTCCTCTTTGGTGGTTAGAACCGCTTCCCCTAAAGCATATTAATTATCATTATTAGACTTCCCAACATGCATCACAGAACATTTATCATTATTGAAAAGCATCAGTCCACAAACCACTGAAACAATTTCCTTAGATCCATGGAAATGGCTGAAATATATTGAGTCCAAGTTTTTGTTGTCTTTGCTCTGTTTCAATCATTTTCATTATGAGTGTATTTTAACTGATAAAGTCCTGCTTTGTTTTGTTTTTGTTTAATACCAGGTTGTCATGACTTTACCGAAGGTGGTGTTTGTTCTCGGTGGACCGGGGGCCGGCAAAGGGACTCAATGTCAGCTTATTGTCAAGGTCGTCTCCTCGAGGAACTTTCCTGGAAATTAAAAATTAGGGCTGTACTGGATTCCAAATTTTCAAATCCGACCAGAACCAGATTTTCTAGGCGGTTCAGAATTAAATACCACTTGAATAGGATTTACAAATAAAGCCTAGTAGATTGTATATTACTGCTACTCATCTGTGTACATTTACCTTACATCCCTGTAATCAATCAATCAATCAATCAATCAATCAATCACCTGTTCTAATTTAGGGAGAGGGGAGAGAGCTTATAATAAATCCGGTACAGTACTATTTAAAAATATGTCAAAATCATGATCCAAAACCCTTCCATTGACTTTTATGTAATATATGGTTGGCCCCTTACATGCAAATAGCTTATCCTTATTTCTCTCTTTTTAAAAGTTTAATGACAATGCTAATAATAATTAATGCTAAATTCAGTATGTCAAATATGAAATGAGTTATGTTTGTTATTTGTAGAAGTATGGTTACGTTCACCTGTCGGCCGGTGACCTTCTTAGAGAGGAATGCAAGAAGGAAGATTCAGCTGATGGAGCACTCATCAACAAGCACATCAAAGATGGAACCATCGTTCCAGTGGAGATTACTTGCCGGCTTCTGGAAAACGTGAGTATAAACATTTTTCCATGGCTTACGGTAATTGATATAATGCGATAAATTTTAATGTGAGTGCCTGGATGCAGTGTTTAATCTAGATCTAGGCTCCTGGACTCCGGGGGGGAAACTGAAAAATTCGGGGGGAAAACTGAGAAAGCCGGGGGGGAATTCTGCTAGGGGCCACTGTTAGTCCATGTAGTATTACAAAATTTCTGGGGGGGAATTTGAAATTTCCGGGGGAAAGGGCAATTTTCCCCCCGGAAACGACCTAGATTAAACACTGCCTGGATGTCAAACCCAAGTTGACGGTAGACAGGTCGACACTCTACGAACTAAACTGTCAACACAGTTTTCTGGTATGATAATCACAGCTGGTATATAATCATCTGGCTTCCAATGACTAAATTACTTTTCCATCGACTGTTAAGTCTCTTCAAACGCTGTTTAATTTCATTTTTCTCAATAAATTCTGTTTCTATTTTTTTCTCAATAAGGCCATGAAGGACAAGATGGCCGCCGAGAGGTCGGTCGACAGCTTCTTGATAGACGGGTTCCCGCGAAACAAAAACAATCTCGACGGATGGAACAAGCAAATGGGGGAGAAATGCAAGATACTATTTACCCTCTTCTTTGACTGTAGTGAAGATGTAAGTGGGTGTTATTCGGTTTCTACGACGATATTCTTTGCTCGGGGAATGTATACCTTCGATTCCTGTTGTCTGTGTTAGTTGTGTTACGATTGTGTTCTTAATCACTAATAGTTTTTTTTGTTTTCTCGTTTTTTTATTTTGTGAAATGTAAATAGTGATGAACAATGTTCCCTCTAATTCTTGAGGGTATGTGTGCACATGAAATTTTTCTTTAGTAGCAATTTCCCACCTGACTAACTTATGGGCAATCTTACTTAATAAGTAAGTTTGTGACCATAATAAATCTTGGCACAAGGCATTTTACGGACGACATAAAAAGTACTATACAGGTAAAGTGGTGATGGTGATGACCTTTTTAAAATATTTATTCATTATTTCGTAAAAAAATAAAACACCTGCAATTTTTCAAAATTGCCTACAGGAGATCAGAAAGGTTAGCGCCTTTGATTTTTGCACGACATCGGAAACGATGTCAGTTGTGGGCCTTTTCTTCCCCGGGAGTGCTTATTCAGCATTATTATCTGGAGCATGACCACACTGGGCCCCAAAGATTAAATTTTTGGGACTCCAAGGGGAAGGACGTGGGAGGTGCTGAAAATTGCCAGAAATAATCATCCTCTGGATAGGCCCCTGCAACCGCAGGGCCCCCATATTTGTGGGGGCCTGGATCTGGCCCAGACTGTGGCCCAGGTTTAAACCTCGGACCTCGCAACCGACTTGCTAAACACTGGACTATAACACCACGAGGCTGACTGTGATGAATTAGTTGGTGAATCTGTGTTTATTTGTGTTTATTTTGTGTTGTTTATTTGTGTTTTTGTAGGTTTGCATCCAGCGATGTCTTTCAAGAGGAGAGGCCGGCAGCGGCCGAACAGACGATAATCTAGAAAGTCTGAAGAAACGGTGGGTTTTTTCTCTGGAACTTTCCTAAGTTTTGCCAGTTTAGTAATAATAGTTCGTGCTGCAAGAAAGTGTTGACCATTTACATTTATGATGTGGAGCATCAAAAAAACACAGGTCAGGTCAGGTCTTTGTCCTCCAGCTGTGTCCAGCTGTCGACTTCTCCATGACATCTCTCCAAAGTTCTCTGTCCTTCGCTATTTCTTCCAAGGTCGTTCGGTGTCTTCCGTCAGTTTTTCCGTTGAGATTCAGCCCTGTCATGTTCAGATCCTCTTCCAATCCGTCCACCCATCGTCTTTTCGGTCTTCCTTTAGATCTGCTCCCCTCTGGTTTGTAGATGAGAATTTGTTTTCAGTTTCCTAATTTTTTCAATTCTGAGCATGTGTTTGGTCTATTTCATTCTTCTCTTTCAAAAACACATATAAAGCATTTTGTTCTATTGCTCCTCAAAATGTATCATGTGTACATTATGCATTGACTGGTGCTAAATGCATGATTATAATGGTTCTAGAGAAGTCTTTTGACTGACTGACTGGCTGGCTGGCTGATTGAATGCCTGACTAACTGACTGATTTAATTGAATGATTAATTGACTGACACTGACTGACTAACACTGACTTACTGATTTTTCTGACCGACTGGGTGACTGACTGACTGAATGATTGAACTGACTGAATGAATGAATGAATTTGCAGTTTATTTATTTTGTGTAGAATTGAGACGTATACGGACAGCACAAGGCCCATCATTGATCATTACGATCAACTCGGTCTCGTTAGAAAGGTCTCTGCCTGTGGAAGTCCAGATGAGGTGCGAACGAATTGAATTACCTCTTGCCTGCCTGAAAAGGTTTTAAAATCGCCGCTGCTTTTCTATTCCTGTTGCAGTCTCAATGCTTTTCCGGTTGCAGCTGCTTATTCAAGCGAAACATGTAAATGCAGAAAAGTTTGCCCCTGTGACCGACAGACCCCCACCTCCCCACATTTGGGGACCTTGTGGGTGCCTGGCGCAGGCCCTGGCAACTTAATTCATTTTATTATTATTCATGTAATGAGGTTTGACTGTGTCACGTGTTTTAATACCCCCGCGTACGCAAAACTTAATAAATCCAAAACCCTTCCATTGACGTTTATGTAATATATGGTTGGCCCCTTACTTGCTTTGTTTGTAACTTTCATGTATTGATTTTATGTTCATATTTGAACTTCATAGCGTGATTGCAGCTTGTATTTGCTTTTGGTAATTACTTCATGTCTTGGATTTTTTTTAGGTATTTGAAGAAGTGCAGAAAGTGTTTGATGCGGTGATCAAAGAGTAACCAGGTGTGCACCTGTATTGGCACCTGTATTGATGATTCCATACCTGAGAAGAGGCCGGTTCTAAATGCACTTCTTCTGGGAATAGGTGTTTCTGTGATTGGTACATTTTAGTGCAGTTGAAGCATTCTTAAAGGGTTGTTTTTTAAAGGCTATAGAAAAGATCCCTTTATGGAAATCCATGTCGAGCTCAATACTAAAAATGGTAATGAACATTACATGAAGTAAACTTCTGCAAATGCCAAAATGTTGTACATTGTTTACAGAATTGTTATTAGCATCACTGGTTGGAACTATTCACGACAGAGTAGAATATGCAGAAATTTGGGTTTTCAAAATTTAGAAGCATAGTAGACATCTTTGTTACATTATGTTGTATCTCATCTGAGGAAACCTGTGTTTTTAGCCTCTGGACTTGTTTCTGTTTAGTAGGTGATTGTACTTTTTCTCTCGTAGAAGTGAAATATCAAAATATTATTGCATTTATCTTGTTTTTGAATGGAATGGTGTTTTAATATAGAAATGAAATACTGTATATGTGTTTCCTGTCTTATATTTGGTCATTCTTTGCAACCAGATGGACTAGAAATAAGTAGCTGTATTTTATTTTATTTATTTCTGCTATTGTCAGAATGTGCTGTGGAAAATTTTGCTTGTTGGTGGGAGTAGATTTTTCAGTAAAGGCGCCTTCCACCCGAAAATTTCAACCAAGCGGGTCAACCTTTGCCAGTTGGGAATTGGATGTTGAATTCTCTGGCAATCAAACATTGTGTGTTACCAAGATTTACAGAGGTGGCTACTGACATCCCGGCCAAGGTTGTTCCCCCACCACTGTTCCCGATCACAAATCACACCCTGGTTACGGCCATTACCCCCATCATTTCCTCGATAGCTGTAACAGCCTAGCCTCACTGCCCTTATGATATTGTAGTAGTAGAAGACTTCTTTAGCGCCATTGTAGTAGTACATCTGCACCAGTCGATGGTTGCTTCAGTCAATAATCGTAGTCGTGAATCATTGTCCGTGGTGAATCGAAGTTGTAATCCAAAGGTCAGTCCATACTAACCATATTGGCCATTGCCTGGTTGAGCATTCATATTTCCCATAACTATTTTAAGAAAGGCTGAGCAACTAAGAATAAACAGCTACTGCTGTGCTGCTTTCTAAAGAGCTTTATAAATCTTCGAGATTTTACTTACTGGCCTACCCTCCCCCGGTGTGTCGACATGCCCCGCTCTGCCCCATGGGTTGAACGACCGACCGTCAGCTGTGGAGGAGAAGGAGGAGGAGGGACGATCAACAAGATGGCAGGCAGCAGCAAGGCGAAACATTTCGACGAGGAGAAATACGTGAAGATCCTGCGGGAAATGGCGTCCCTGCCCCATAACCGTCAGTGCTTCGACTGCGGCCAGCGGGGCCCGACCTACATCAACGCCACAATCGGGTCCTTCGTCTGCATGACCTGCAGCGGACTCCTGTAAGGAGAAGGAAAAGACGGTCCATTTATGTAGCCGTAGCGCCTGCACTTTGGAGACCGTGCGACGGTCGTTGTATTTATGTAGCGCCTGTTGGAGAAACTGGCGATCAGACGTAATGCAGTGGGTTAATTAGATTGGACATTTGTATGTTAGTTTGATATATACATGGTGATTATACAGCAGTACAAAGATTTACGAAGAACTGATAAAGTAAAGTAAAATCTCGTCGATTTATATAGCGCCCTATAAAGCAGCACAACAGTAGCTGCTTATTCGTAGGCACTCAGCCTCTCTTAAAATGGCCATAGGAAAGGTATGAGATCAGCCAGGCAATAGTCAACATCTGATATTTAACATGTGTGCAGTTTTTGACATTATGTACTGTGAATTCTGTTTGCTTTGTGTGTAAAATCGAAGACAAAGGCTTTAGGGTTGAAGCTGAAATTGAAGCTTTATTTAGTGACAGTAGTTTTCAACACAGGAGAAATCCTACTAAACCGCATTTAAAATCCTATTATTATTATTATTATTATTATTATTATTATTATTATTGATGTTGTTATTATTAGTATTATTATTATACGGTAGTTGGTTTTTTAGCGCCTTTAAGAAGCTGGTCGCCCTGACTTAGGCTTGAGAAGAACTCATCATCACCACCACCATCATCGTCAATGTCTTTGTATTTATAAATGACACAAATTGCTGTATGTATTGATTATTGTAGACGGGGTTTAAATCCTCCTCATAGAGTGAAGTCAATCTCTGTTGCAAGCTTCACAGCGGACGAAATTGAATTCGTGAGATCCAGAGGGAATGAAGTTTGTATTTTCTTGACACATAATGTAGTGTAAATGCAGTAAAGTAATTTTACATTTACATTGCAGTTTTGTATTTTGATCTTTCTGGCTTATTTGGTTTTCGATGTCTATCTAGAACAATCTAGCAGTTTTTTTTTTTAAAATTTGAGTTGTTACAATGTCCTTGGTGTCATGAAAGAAATACTAATTGAAGACAGCAACTTGGTATGTCATAAATAAGTGATATTAAACAGTGTATGTATGTATATAAGACAACTTCTATAGCGCCATGGCATGGCTAAGGCCAAAATCAAAGGTGCTTTGACATCGTTGGCATGTCGGTGACGATCATAGGATGACGATCTTGAAAGTCCAGTTTTTATTAAATGAGTGTGTCGTCGTTTTCCAGTTTTGCAGAAAAGTATGGCAGAATTCGCGTCCGCCGACGCAGTTCGACACGAAAGACGAACATCGTATCCGAGATTCTATGTCAGAGAGATACGAAAAGAAGCGCTGGTACCTGCCTCCGCAGGAGTTCATGTACGAGGAGGCAAGGAAGCAGAACGCGACCTCTGACACCAAGGATACTGCGAACAGGCCACTGTCATCTCTGATTGGGAATGGACGACCTTTGCTGTCGGGTCACGACGGTCAGGTTAGCTTCTGTAGTGCTGTCATAAATACTCATTCGATTGTCAGCTGAATATAAAATCACATTAATGATGCTATTATTATTAGTAGTAGTAGTGGTAGTGGTAGTAACAGCAGCAGCAGTATCCTATGTTCATTTGAGTATGGGACTACCTTTACCTTTTATCCTGCTAAGCCACTTAAAACCTAGTCATTATTATTATTATTATTATTATTATTATTATTATTATTATTATTATTGTTATTATTTATTATTATTAGTAGTTGTTGTTGTAGTAGTTGTGGTAGTAGTAGTAGTGGTAGTTGTAATAGTGGTAGTAGTAGTAGTAGTAGTAGTAGTAGTAGTGGTGGTGGTAGTCAGGGCTCGAATTGCTGGGGGGGTTGGGGGGTTCAACCCCCCCTTTAAAATGGTATACCAGTGGTATTTACATAAGGCAGTGGGGCTGTCTCTGATAATACTTGCCATGACCCCCCCTTTCATTTTCTCACAATTCGAGCACTGGTGGTAGTAGTAGTAGTAGTAGTAGTAGTAGTAGTAGTAGTAGTAGTAGTAGTAGTAGCAGCAGCAGCAGCAGCAGTAGTAGTAATGATAACAGCAGCAGCAGCAGTCATAGTAGTATTTGTTGTATTATTAGTCTTAGTATTCTAGTTACATTAAGATCTGCAAAGGTTTGGGGCCATTGAGTGACTATGTCACTTGATATGGGCACTATATTTGACTCCAATTATGATAATTAGTTATAGAGCATAAAGATTTTTAAGATTATTATAATAAATTACAAAATACTTAGAAAAGTTTACAGATATATACAGGGTGTTGCCAAAAAACCCGACTAGTCACATTTCGGTTTGCATTTAATATAGTCTTCATTTTTTGCGCCACCCTGTATAACAGACAGTGAATAACTGACTGAGAAAGGCAGAAATCGATAAGGAAATATCAGCACATGGAAATGATGTGGCAAAAGCATTTCTAGCAACACTGTTACTTGATTTTTAACCCCTTAACCATGTATTTAACCGTAACTCAATGTAAAATGGACGGATATATCTGGGATCCCCAGTTAAGGGGTTAACTGATTTTCAAGGTACAATTAGCTATCTGATGACATATTTCCAATTTCAGACGCTGCATTCGTACCAGCCTGCTTCTATCCAGCGTCCGAGCGGGGTGGCCGGCGCTCATTTAGCCTCTGGTGCTCAGTTGACTGGCTCGCTGGCGAGTCCGCGCTCGCCGACGCTCGCGTCGCCGACCGATCAGGCAAAGGCGACGAAAACCGCCTCTGCTGATCTTCTCGCGGACTTCGGGGGTGACCCATTTGCAAATAGTAAGACAGATCTGTAGGCTCTTCCATTGAAAATTCTTGTTCAGGTTCTCTGTCCAAAAACAGCTTCCATACTCCAGCATCGCCACTCCGCTCTATCTTGAGCTTTTATCTTCTGTGTTGAATACTTTTTTTTTGGCCGTAGTGTTGAACATCCACTCCAGCATCGATGTCCTTGGTCACCCTTTCTGATCTTTCCTTTCATCTATCCTTCTAGTGCTCTCTCTTAGTAGGCATGAATCTTCTTTCAGAACATGCCTTATACACTTCTTTTGTCTTGTACGTACGAATGAAACATTTAATAATAAAATTAGTTACATCAAAAATTGTGAATATTGGGCGATCACACGCCCCAAAATTTGTGCCAACCTTATGTGGGAACAAGATTTGTTCCCATAAATTTCCCACAAATTTTATGATTGCCCATTTGCGATAACCCAATATTTACAGATTATTGTCGAATTTTGAAATATTTGTTTCAAGTGTTTCAGCCTTTAACCCCTTAACTGGGCAACTATTTGTAACTCAATGTAAAATGAAAGAGCGTTCCTCGGGGCACCCAGTTAAGGGGTTAAAATGAATGTTTTGATAAATTTCTAGCGAGCTTTCCGGCTTTCACGGCATTCAGTTCAAGCCCACAGGTGCAAGGCTCTCTTCCAAGTAAGTAGTTTTCTTCTCAGTTATACAATGCTTCTTACTCACTAATCAACATTAAAATCAGTTTATTGGTATTATGTCAAAACAAAGATCAAGCATGTTACAGATCTATGCAAGATACCAATGAATAATTATTGCATAGATATATGTCATTGAGTGTTTGATATTTGTATACCAGAGTATAAAAATCATTGTTAATTATTAATACTGAATTAATGTAACTGAAATAGACCATGATGATACTGGGGATGATAATAATAAAGAGACAATAATAATAATAAATAAAATCAGAAGAAGAAGACTTGGATGGTATGGACATATAAAATAGAATGAAAGACAACAGGTTCCCATTTAAAGCACTCTACACATACAAAGAAGGCAAGAGAGGAAGAGGCAGACACAGGAAAAAGAGGATGGATAACATCAAAGAAGACTTTGAAAGATACTAGATGTTAGTAATCGATGGAAAAAGACTAACAACGGAAAAAGATAAACGGAAAAGTTTCACGTCTAGCTATTGCCGCTAATGAGCTGGCAGAAAGCAACTATGATGATGATGATGACAATGATGATGATGATGATGATGATGATGATGATGATGATGGATAGTTACAAAGCATATTGATAACCAGGGGATATGAATTAAATTGATGGAATATTGTTAGAATATTGTTCCTGTTCTAGACACATTCCCATCGGCAAATCGGAACCAAGGAGTGGTGGAACCCGCAGCCCAGAACGCCCCTCCGGGCGCCGCGGATCGGTACACGGCGCTCGCCGAGTTGGACGGGGTCTTCGGCAACGCCGCCACGGCCACCAAGATAAACTGGGACGTCTCTTCAACGTCGACTACCTCCCACCCGAGGGGCGGCACGACGTGGGTCGCGTCGCCACCCTCTCTGGCTCTTCCTCAATGTTCCCCGTACGGACCGCCATCTGTCGGCGCCGGCGGTGGCTATGCCGGTCGGTTGATTTGTACATTTACGTGTTTAATCTGTTTAAATCTAATCTGTTTAAATTTTAAAGTGAAATTTCTGACCCCCAGGATCAACTCGGCCTTACTTGTTAGAGGCGGTTATAGCGTTCGCTGTGAAGTAAAGCGCGGGTCTAGACTTTTGGCTGGCAATCTATCTAGGTTAACCCCTTAACTGGGCAACTATTTGTAACTCAGTGTAAAATGGACGAGCGTTACTCGGGGCACCCAGTTAAGGGGTTAAAGGCGCTGTATGCCTAAGTGACTGGAGATCAGCACCGGCCTAAGTGCTCGAAACCTTGAATGGGAAAACTTTACTTTTTGTACTTGTTTTGGGGGCTGTTTTTTGGGCTTGTTTCTTTCTCGGTATTCTTTCAATGGATTTAGTTGTTTGTTTTGTTTGCTATATACTGATACTTTGTACCTGTGTGTAGTACCAGTACATGTAATGTAATGTAATGTAAGGTGACATGCCTTATGTCGATACTGTTGATTTTAGGCCGCCGGGTTTGACGTGTTCAAAGTAACGTTAGAAATTTGCCGTATTGAGCAAAATCTCATTAGCTCACGGTTGGGTAACATTATTATTATTATTATTATTATTATTATTATTATTATTATTATTATTAAACTGACAATTTCTTGTGCACCATATTACCAAAATGTCAGGAGCAAGGGCACATTACAGAGTCCAATAAAAATAAATAAAATAACAGTCATCAACAAAACAAATAAGTCTTAAGATTTTTCTTAACCCCTTAACTGGGCAACTATTTGTAACTTAATGTAAAATGGACGAACGTTACTCGGGGCACCCAGTTAAGGGGTTAAAGGATGTCAGAGGATGATTTCACAATTATCAGTAGATCGTTCCATGTCTTTGGCCCTGGCACTGCAAATGACCCCAAAAGTTGTCCAGCTATGTGTTTCTATTTCAGGCTCCAATCCTTTTGGGATTTCATCCACCATCCAGTCGCCAGTGTACAATCCTTTCGTCGGGAATTTCGTCATGGCTCCGAGTTATGGTCAGGTGGTGTCGCCCACGTTCGGCCAGTTCTCGGCAGCTCAACCCGGGATGGCGTACGGCCAATTCTGCGCCGTCCCAGTCGCGAGCCGGCGTTAGATACGGATTTCCGAGCGGCGTGGCCGGCGGATGGCCCGGAAAAACGCCAGTCCCTGCCAGCGGCATGCCCCAGCCGGGGGCCGGGTGGGGCCAGCCCGCCATGGGAGGAAATCCATTCATGGTTTGACCCTCTTATTTTTAAAATTGTTAACGTGTTTTTCTTTGGTTTAATTCTGAGATGATTTCTGATTAGATTTGACTCGGAGGTGAGCTCATTCAAATGGGCCGTCAACTGCCGTTCGATCCTGGGAACAGTAATTTTGTATCCTGGGCATTTACGTGTCCGTTGGTGCATAGTGGACATCGATATCTTGCTGCGCTTCTGAGTAGAAATATAAGGGGCTCTATACAAATGCTACATTACATTTCATGACTAGACTAACGCTCAGTACGTTATTACAAAGTATATCTTCATCATTTATGCTTAACTAGTTTTGTTTGTATCCATAATGTGCATTGCATTGATGTAACTCGTAAGAATTCCCTCTATAAATACTTTGAATGGGGAACAAGTAGGTTTTCAATGGCTTTACGATGTAAATAAGTGAAGTCTTGTGTATTTATATAGCGCTTGTAAAGATAATACCGTAGTTGCTGTCCCGTTCTTAGGCGCTTGATCAAAAGTTACAATTACAGGGTGGTGCAAAAAAACCCGGACTATATTAAATGCCTAACCTAATGTGACTAGTCCAGTTTTATTTTGCACCACCCTGTACTGTATTGATGCTTATGTTTTTGTTGTTTTTGAGTGAATTTTCTGTCTGCTTTGTCGTCTCTTTTCAGAACACTTCCGCGAACAACGCGCTAAACCCGTTCATGTGACGCGCCATTCTGAGTTGATTTTGCTGCTTTGCATATCATCACCGTTTTCAGTCTACTCTTCATTCCAGAAACACTTTATCATTTCTTGATTTTTGTCGTCCGGAGATTTTCTGCGTAGATTTTGTAATTTGGCGGCGCCGTTTCGACGGAATTACGCCTTACGATTCTTTAGTTTCTTCAGTGCAATGAGTTTACTGATTTACGGCGTTTACTGTTTACTTGCATTTGTGTTTTAGTACTGATTTGTGTACATTTGTCGTTCATTAAAGCGATTATTTCCTTTAAAAAATTTAACAGACCAAGAACCGTTTATGACTTGAATTATCTTATGAGGTTGTTTGAGGGTTCATCCATATAGTACGTATGCCAAACAAGTAATATTTTCACCCTCCATCCCCCCCCTCCCCGTTGCGCATAGCATGGCGTACATAAGAATCTCCAAAATCCGACCCCTCGGTGCCTACGTACTTTATGGATGGACCCTAAGAAGCTTGTTTGCATAGGTTTGGTGAGTTTGGCTTTTTGATCTGAGATGTGGAAGTAACATAGTGTTCCAATGCATGTCCTTGCTAATGTTAACCCAGATCTAAATTTGGTTAAGAATAACATAATTATCACTCATCAGGAGGATATGGAGAGAAGGAAATAAGATTTGTCAACCTTGATACTGAATTTCTTTTTGAATATTTTGAAATATTTTTTGCAGTGACGTGTTATAATACTCACAATTCAGTGATACTGTGGTTTTTTAGAGAAGAAATTTTGGCGTGCATATTATATTTTTTAGGATTATGCTATGTTTTGTAAGTATTCCTGATACAAAAGTGCAATGCTGGTGCGCCTTTTCCTGTGATATTCCACAATCCGATTGAATGCATGGTCATTGTATTGAAATTGTATCATGTACAATACACTCCACTGTACAGTTTGTACAATACAAAATTATTCTTTATTCATGTTTGCTTGTATTTTAAGAAAATTTGGCTGTTTTTTGTTTCTTAAAATTTTGTGTTGTGATTTTTAACCATGTTTTAGCAGATTTGTGCCGTAGTTATTACTGTGGTAGAATTGAGAGTTAGGGGATGTTTGGTAGGTTTTGTTATTTTAGTCTTAGCATAAGTAGTGGTTTAGCTTTAAATTGGTGTGGAAATCTCCATAAGACTTAAGGTCAAGTTGACCTGTCTTCCATTTTGCAGTTTGACCAGCTATTGTGTTTTACTGGAATGGAAATCAGTGTGTTGAATATACATGAATCTGTTGAATATTCATAGATTAAGGTGTGTGTGTGTGTGTATGTTTGTGTGTGTGTGTGTTGTCATGGCTTGCTGCTCAAATTTAGGTAACAGTGTTCTTGAGTTTAGCAAATTTAAATTGGAAGTTGAAATGTCTTTATTGTTTTTACATTGTGTGAGATTCTAATGTGGTTATTGTTAGTTACTGATCTGTAAAAACTCGAGATTTTTTTTTTAACCCAGTGACTTGACCAGCGCAGAATTTTGACGCTTAGGTATCTCTGGATGTTTGCCACTTTGCGTTGTTTCAGCACAGCTGGAGTTTTCTCTGTTTTGGTGGAATTTAGTATCATCTACCCCCACCCCCACCCCTTGAGTTAATATGGGAAAACCACCGGTAATTTTGGCGAAATTCGTGAATCTACAGTTTTCTTTGCAATCGGCCCAATTTTTAAATGAGGGTTCAATCTCAAATATGTGATTGTGCAATGCAGTGTGATTGCTTGTTGCTTGTTAATTTTATTACCTTATGTCCTCTAACAAAAGCCCTCTGCCTCTCTAATAAAGCAAATGGCTTTTACCCCGGCTTGTATCAGAGGCCTGGTGTACGTTCAAAACCTGGCTTTTGTACCAGAACACTGTCAAATTCCCATATTTCACTTAATTGTGTAAATGTGTACTATTAGCATAGAATAGTAGTTTATTTTAACAGTTTTTCAAACCAATCTGTTAGTCTGAACATGTAGTCATTGTATTTGAGACTTTGTACGATTTGTATTATGCTTGCGCCTACCTGATAAGCAGCTATCGTGGTGCTACTTTAGAAAGTGCTATATAAATTCATGAGATTTTAACTTACCTGCTTTATCTGATTGTTTTACGAGCCTCACTTATATCACGAGGAGCTATGGTATTAATATCTGAGGGTTTTTAACTTATGAATATTCATGATTATGAGAGGTGATTCATCTGGTTGCATGGCAATATGCTGTTACCTCCCGTTTTTCATTGGTGTTAGGATGTCTTCAGAGCGATAAGCATGTGTTTGATTTTAATGAGTTGATCTTTATTATGTTCTGAGCTGTTTTCGACATGCAAACATGCCTTTGTGTGTAGTGATTTGTCAAGGCAGTTGCTCTATTCAACCAACGTGGTCACATCTGATATGTACACTTTTTTATAGATGAGTTATTTAGTTTAATGCTTAATGGAATTACACTGATGGTTAGAACAGAATTCTTTGCATACATTTTGCACTTGTAAATATTATAAGAAATAGATTTCTATGCTAGTATTCTGGATTGCATTACATGCTTTTGTGTGTGTGTCCAAGCAAATCTTAAAATTGTTGCCACAATAGGCACAAATGAGGTGTTTCAAAATTGGCTTTATTTTGAATTGTGACTCAATATGAAAATTATACGTGGAAAAGTTTGCTCGAATCTCGATATTGGTACTTTTCTGATGTGTTTATATATACACATATATATATATATATATATATATATATATATATATATATATATATATATATATATATAATATGTGCCCTACCATAATCTGCAACATGATAGAGTTTCTAAGATTTAGACATTGATTAATTGAAAATGCTCTTAATATTTTAACCAAACAGTATTTTACGATATTTATTTACTAACGTTTTAATTCGAATGTATTTCCTGTGCTTTCTTGTTGCTGTGGCTTTTGTCATATATTGGACTATCGTCGTGGGACAGACAAAATTTGTATTCAATATTTATTAAGTTTTTGAGGAAATATAGTTCTCTGTAACTGTCGAGAGATTTTCACAATTGGTGCTGTCCTGTTGCTCACCGTATTTTCGTGACTACTGGTTGGCAGTGGCGGCTCCAGGATTTTGAAAGTGGGGGGGGGCGTTGTGGTGGCAACTTCTAAACGTGGGGTGAGCAACTATTTTTCATAAACCTGGACTGGTATAGTTGCATACAATGAGTGCACCAAAATATGAGGGGCTACTGTGGGGGGGGGAGGGTAGGCATTCAATCGGGGGACACAGGCACCTCTGTGGAACCGCCTCTGCTGATTTGGCTTATGATGATGATGATGATCATAATAACTAGTCTAAGGTTTTGCTTGAAATTTTTGGCATTTTGGATGTTTAACTAGTGATCTGCAGTAGTAGTGGTAGTTGTAGAACAGTAATTTGTAACAAATGACCTAGAGTAAAGTCAAACTAACATAGCTTTACTCTGGAACTCTAGTTGTTTAACAAAAATACCCACAATTTACCAGCTTTGGAACGTTTTAACAGTCTTACATCCAAACCATTTCATTATCTAGTTTTCACATTGAGAATAATTTGCTAATTACTAGTACTGAACCGATCAAGTTATTACTGCACCTAATTACCGTAGTATATTACTGCAATTACTGGTATAACTTGTATATTTTTGGAGTAATGTAAAAACCTGATGTGGTTTCCTATAAATGGTGAAGCAATGTGATTAAAATCCTGCAATGCTATAATTGAATGGTTGTGTTTTAAATCAGTGGTGTAACCAGGATTCCAGAATGGGGGGGCACTTTCACATTTTTTGGCCCAGATGTCTTGATGAGCAAAAAAGGTAGTCATCTCAAAAGCTTTAAAATCTGCTGTCTGGTGCGTTTTCCTAGATCTAATACTACCCCCTCAGCTACTCACCGTTTTTGGACAAATCTCGTGATCGGCCCCGATCCAAATAGGGGGCCGTGGCCCCAATGGTTAAATTGTTTGCCGTATTTGGTCTTAGAACAACTACGACTGTAAAATTACAATTCAAATATGATCAGTGATGTTGAGGGTAAAGGTAATCTTGGGAAGCAGTTTTGGAAGAAATAATAAATTAAAGTACCCCGTGCAAGACTGGCTGCCAACCTGAAGTCTTGTGGAATAGGAGGAGAAGTATTCTCAGATGGAAAGAAAATTGGTTGAAGGGCAGAAGACAGAAGGCTGGCATAATGGTGTGTCCAACTGTCCATTTGGAACTGGGAAGAGTTATCAGTGGAGTGCCTTATGGTTCAGTGCTTGGGCCATTGCTCTTTCTAATATACAGTATATAAATGAACTAAAATAAGTATGTACATTATTATTTTTATTTATTTATTAACCAACAGTGGTTGTAATAGCAATGGGTCAGTTCTAAATGACTCGTGGGTCAGGAGAAATTAATACAGTACCTATTGTTTCTTTTGAAGGCCTCAATCCACGTTAACATTAATCCAGATTACCATTGAGTAGATGCAAAGACTGCATTGCAAATCTAATGGTTATGTCAACGAATGTGAGCTTGAAATTTCATATGCTACACACCTGCACCTGGCAGTCCTAAAAGGGTCTTGAACCATCAGGTATACTGTATTGGTGAACCATAACCCATTGCCATCTCTGGTACAGAGTTCATTCTGAACAAGTCACCACATCAATCTCGTAGTAGTAGTAGTAGTAGTAGTAGTAGTAGTAATAATAATAATAATAATAACAGGTTCAATGCAGTTGCCTTCCACAGAATTTTCACAACATAATAATAATAATAATAATAATAATAATTTGGGATTTAATGCAGTCACCTTTTACGGAACTTTCACAACATAATAATAATAATAATAATAATAATAATAATACTAAGTACTACTACTGCTACTAATAAATTATGTATAATAATAATAATAATAATAATAATAATACAGTAGTTGAGGAAACCTCATAGTTTTAAAACTTCATCTTAAGGGCTGCAATGAATAAGTTAATCATTGCAAATGACAAAAGTTAATACCGAACACCAATCCTATACTAATTATGTCCCTATCAATCAGATTGACGGTCAGAAAAATTGTAAAACAAATTCCTTAACAGTATTAACAGTAACAGAACCACGTTTAAAAAGAAGTTCAAACAACTTAAAAGTAAGCAACACGCTCAGAACCAACAAGAACGTTAAAGTGAACCAAAACGGAAACGTTGCAGCAAAAGACTAATCTAAGTTCTGGGACGAGATCGACCTCTTGACCTCGCGTTCCCGATTCTGTGACCTCCATATCTTAATCGAGTGATCGTCGCTAACGGTGACGAGGACCTCGGGATCCTGCGGGTTGAACGCGACGCAGTTCACGACGTCCGAATGTCCGAACTTCTGGAGGCAAATTCCATAATGTCTGTCCCACAGGTAACCATGCTTATCTTCCGCTCCGCTGGAAGCAAAACGTGACAAAACAAAGGTCATGAGTGGGGAAAAATTATGCAACAGCCCTTGTATTCTAAGCAGGCCATTACGAAGTTGCCTTACTGGGGGCCATCCATATAGTACGTATGCACTGATGGAGAGGGGGTTGGATTTAGGGGATTTTGTGCATGTACGGTGTGCAAACGAGGCGAGGGGTGAAAATATGCCTTTTTAGCGTACGTACTATATGGATGAGAACTTACTGAAAGACACAGTAGGTAATAAACAGTGAAAAGTGAAATTCTGCAATATTATGGGTAGTCTCTATGCACCTCGAAATACAGCAAACTTACTGACAGAACAGACTGACAAATTTCAAACAGAGGGATAAAAATTAACGGGTCAAATAACGAAGACACAACTCTGACCTCGCAATGTACTGAGAGCTGACGTCCAGAAATATAAAGAAGCACTCGTCGTTCGGAGTGTACGCTTTGTGCGACCGCAGCAGACTGCCGACCTCTTTCAAGGTCACAAGGTCGATGACGTGGATGTCGATTTCCTCCGCTATCGGGGGCGGAGACAGCGGATCGGATATCTGATAACCTTTCGGCCAAGTGCGGCTGTTAACGTAGAGAAATCTGCAACAAAAGACGATGCGTTGGTGACCCATGCCAGGAAAGATTCAAACCGTTCTTCCTTTAATTAATTTTATATAATTTCCCTATTATATTATCTTGTACTGCTTGTTATAAAAATATACTTAAATAACTAAGTAATACTGCCCAGCATACTATCGTATACAGAGATAGCAAATTCTGACGGACATCTGATCTGCAATTTAGAACAGTTTTAGCTAAAAATGTTAACCAATTGGTAATAGAATACAGAATAAATAGATAAATAAATAGATAAATAAATAGATAAATAAATAGATAAATAAATAGAATAAATGTGATACGCAATTTTGCCATAGTCTTGTTCAGCACATATCAAACAACTATTCACTTGGTAATCACTAAGCAGTCAGCACGAAATAACTTAATGGGAACTCAAAATACAATTGACATATTACATAATACACGTAATATTACGCATTACATTTCCGAAACGTTTCTGCGGCCAGAGCAATGCAAACCGCGTACCTGTGGTCCGGGGACAGGCACATCCCGATGATGTGGCCGTGGAGTTCTATCGTATGGTCGATGTCATCGAATCTGTCGATGTGCGGCTCCGTATCGTTGTTCGGAACCACCATCTGCAGGTCTCTATGCTTGAGACGATCTATGGTGTCCTTCATTTCGGAGGCCGCGATCCGCTTTATCCCGATCTGGTGAGGTGTGTACGTCTGTTCTCCCATCGTGAATATGAGGTACTTGTCGCAGAATTCGTCTTCGACAGACACCGAAAAGCCTGGTTGGTTGTCGCCGGTCTTCAAGACGTCGGCATGACTCTCGCTACATTCGACGCTGAGTTTATCCGGCGGTGGACAACACGCTCCTCTGTCATCTCCTCCTCCTCCTCCTCCAGAGTTCTCCATGAGAGAACCGGTCTCCGAGTCGCTCTGAGAGTCCGACACGTCGGAATGGCACCACGAATGTCGTTGGTCGACGTTTTCCGGTGGTGTTACCACCGGACATCGGGCGACGAGGATCGTCCGGATCGAACTTGCGTTCTGGTTGAGAAACTTGTAAAGACAAGTGACGACCGATTCTCGTTCGAATTCAAGCGCCTGTGAAGCCTGACACGAAAAAAACAAACTCACGACATAAGCTCAGAAACGAAAAAGAGAAAAAAAGCGTATTCAAGATGTACTAAAAATGTTTACAGACACCAATCAGCATCTATGAATATTCTAAGCATTTGTTAATAATGAGCATCAAAGCAAAAGTCAAAATTGGCCACGAAGTCTGTAGAAAAATTCACAATAAAAAGCAAAATAAAAATAAGAGACAATTTATTTAAAAGGCATTAAAATGTTTACTGATGTCTATCATTTATGAATATTTATCATCATTTATGAATATTTATCATCATTTATGAATATTTATCATCATTATGAATATTTATCATCATCTATGAATATTTGGTAATAAAGAGCATTGTTGAAAAAGTCTAAAATTCATTCAACTCCAATACAATGCCCACATTCTATTCCCCATATAATGCTATTCCCCATGCCATCTAAACACAAGCAGCAACGGCTATAATGAAAAGAAAAGGAACGAAAGAAAGACAAAATAAAGACAGAAGAAACCTTGTTCAGATAAAGGACAGAAGAGGACGCGAAATTTCCGCGCCAAAAAGGTTTCCCGAAAGCAGGTAATTGTCGTTGTACCACGCGCCAAAGATGTCGTACGGTTTGTTTATCACACGGCAACGAAGCTCAAAATCATCTACAAAACAAAACATTACTTTACAGTTAAATATTCATTACATTACACGAAGAAGTCACATTGATAAAACACATTGTTGCCCTGATTTCTTGCTCCATTTCCATCCCTGACAGGCCCACCAAGAGAGGGGCAAATGCACAGGGGCCCGGCGATGTGCAGGGGGCCCGGGTGGGTCAGGTTAGGGTTAGATGGGGGCCCATCGAAGGCATTGCTTGTTGACAAGCAAAGAAAGGGCCATCACCAGGTTTTAAACTTTCTAGGGGTCTCCGAGGATGCTCTGAACAGGGGCCCGGAATGTCTCTTGGGGCCCTGTTGCATGCTGTAATCCATCCAATCATTCCTAGGATCTCCTCGTATCCAAGAACCATCTGTTGCGCCACAAATCGAAATAGGATAATTTCTACGTACCTTTGGTCAAACCCAGTTTGTCCTTTTATCAAAAGAGGTACCAGTAATGAAAATATACAATTAAAATCTGCATTTACCTAGCAACCTGATACGATAGAATTTTCATAATTCAAAGAATTGGTCACAATCTTACATCATGAAACTGGCAAGACAGTCAACAAATAAACGTAACATTGAAAAATAAAACACTAAAAATAAAACAGTGATTTTATTATTTTTAAATACCAACAAGAAATGAAGTTGGCATTAAAACTAAAATTCACTCAAATGCCTCATTGCATACACTTTCACAAGTTAAAAGGTTAAATGCCAAAAGGTTAGAAGGTTAAAGGTTAGTTCTGACCATCGAGGCTAAACACGGCTATCTCTCCCGATGTGCTGTGCGAACCAAAGTGTACCCCGGATACAAGAAGTAGCGTGTCATTTGAGTTGAACTGAGAGAACTGCGTGTACTTCCACGTGTATTCCTTCATGTCCGTCTCATGTTTCAGCGTACAAGGATAGGTCGCACTCCATACCTAATAGCATACGATCGAGAATTTCAACATCAAATACGTAGCGACAATTCTGCTCAATGTTCTAGTATAAATTCTTTTCACGTACAGTTTCAATCAAATCAAGTCACCAGCGATTAGAAAATATTGCATTCAAATATATTCAGTTTCGAATTTTCAAGAATAATAACAGTAAGTTTATTCATCTTGTCTTTGAAGGTCCTTTGCAGATAACTTCTTTACTACCAGATTAAAAAAAAGGTTCATTCACAGGTTAAATGCCCGTAGGGTCCGGTGCTGATCCCCATTTTTGTGACCATCAGCCCATAGGTGCAGTGTTTATTCTAGGCCTTCTCTAGAGGGAATTTCCCCCCAAAGTTTTAAAATTCCCAAAAAAATTTGTATAAGTTAGCTGGGGGATGGAAATTCCCCCCCCCAAAAGTGTGGTGACTCAGACCTTGTCCCCCAAACATTTCAACCCCCCCCCCCAATGTCAAGGTGGCTAGAATAAACACTGCATAGATGGCTAAACCATCCATTGGCAGACAGTGGCCAGTCATTCTGCTGACCTATGGTTACCTTCACAATGGAGCTCATTTTACCGTTGCAAATGAGTGACGGTTGAGTCAACCCCCCGGGGCTCCTGCAAGTCTCGAACTCGCTACCATCGGCTCTACGGTCCAATGATGTTACCACTCTTCTATCTCTTCCCACCCTCAACTGCCAGATAGCATTGGTCACTACCAGATGGATTGTTTTCTACCAGATGGCATTACAAGTAAAGTAAAGTTTTCCCATGACCGAATTTGAGCCTTGGGGCTGGTGCTGATCTTCGGTCTCTTAGGCATACAGCGACGCAGGTGGCATACGCCATTAACCTAGAGTAGGTTGCCAGCCATACATCTAGGCCTGCACTTTACTTCGCAGTGAACGCTGCTCCTCAAATTGATGTTATAACCGCCCTCTAGCAAGTAAGGCTGAGCCGACCTTAGGGGTTCCTGCGGGAGTTGAACCCGCGACCTCCTGCTCCGACGTCCAACGTTGTTACCACTCTGCCATCTTCCCGCCCCACCAGATGGCATTGGTTAAGCATAATCAAGTCTAATTTCTTCGACATAATCGTTATCGTTCGAGCTACGCTTCACCTTGATGAAACCATCTTTCGACGTCGTGGCAAAGAGTTCTCCGTTGTGTGCAAAGCTGACGTGCAGGACTTGGTCACGGTGCTGTTCAACGACTTCGCTCTCAACAGCAGGAGTGTGAAAGTGCAGACGTTTGAACTCCGACCTCCACGAGTGCGACCGGGGTGCGGCGGGAATGCCGCGGCCGACGCGGAAGTGTCGGTAGAACAGATCGCGCCACAGCATCTCGTCCAGTGCGACCCAATGCCACCGAAAGCATACCTACAGGAAAAAGAGAAATGTCGATGCTTCCCACGTCAAACTGCGGATTTCAAAATTTCTCCAAAGCCATTCAGATGAAACTCCAGTTGAATAAATTTTACACATATCAAGGAAGCCTATGAAAAAACTTGTTTTACATTCTTCTCTTCCTGTTCCTCTCTTCTTCTTCCTCTTCTTCTCCCTCCTCCTCCTCCTCTTCTTCTTCTTCTTCTTCTTCAGGTTCTTTGTTCCGTTGCTTTAGCAGCCAAGGATTTCAACTTTGCTGCCATTACAGTTTCCATTCCTTCCCTTAGTCTACGGTATCTGTTTTCCTTTCAATATTTACCATCTACATAGCAAATTGTAATTTACATTACATTATTTACATTATATTGCCTCGTAATGAGTCAAACGCAAGACAAACCTGTGATGCATCCAGGACTGCTCGTGGTGGCAGACATTTGAAGATGCTTAACAACAGATGATCGGGCAGACAGTTCCACATTGACAGAAGACACTCTGCCTTTGCGTCCTGGCTGGCCAGTATGTTAGGCATTTTCGCAGAAAGCCGAGAAAGTTGCAAAAATAATCAGCATTCTTCAGCACTGTCACACACAATTTATTTTATATTAGGTCTAAATCAGTTGTTTACTCCATAGTTTGATTTATACAATGATGCAAATTATAAAAATGCACCTTGCATAGCATAAATTATGATCAACAACTAAAAGATGCTAATTTATCCACACTAATAAGAACCGTGGGCATAGTAGAAGGTACGGATTTACCATAAAGCTCCTATATTGATTACTTATTTCACTTTTTTCTTTATATCTACGCTGGTAACTATCGGACGCATCGATACACGATAATATCTACGATCTATGGGGTAAACAGAGTAAACAGACGGGGGCGTCCTTGTAAACACCTACCGAAGAGGCGACGTCAATAGTGTGAAATTTTTTTCCATAGGATCAATTTTATTCGAAAGTTTTCAAGGTACCATCGATTGGTGCCCAGTATAGGATAACACTGGAGCAATATAAATGTTATAAGATCCTTAATTAGAGCAGTTTTATTTTCGTTCTTAATCGTCTTCAGTTGTACTCTAATCTCCATTAGCTACGGGTAACCCCATTTAATTAGCTCGAGTATTAAGTTGAATTCCAGAGCACGTTTACCACTTCATCATTAAATCATTTTGAAATTATCCTCATTAAATAGGATAACACAAATCCATTTTGCCAAACAGTTCAACTCACAGCTCCATCTGGAGAATGGCGATGATTCTTCAAAATATACATAAGAAATCTCATTAATTTATGTAGCGCTAAAGTGAAGCACCGAAGTAGCTCCTCTTTAAGCTTGAAGTAGCTCCTCTTTAAGCTTTAAACACATGACAACTGTGACTATAAAATGTGATTGTTTGACTCAACTCAATAATAATAATAATAATAATAATAATAATAATAATAATAATAATAATAATAATAATAATAATAATAATAATAATAATAATAATAATAATAATAATAATAATAATAATAATAATAGTTGTTCTCACGCAGGACTGACACTACTGAACCACCCCAAGCCCCTTTCATCACCATCATCATCATCAACATCATCATCATCATCATCAGCAGCAGCAGCAGCAGCAGCAGCAACAACAACAACAACAACAACAACAACGTCATAATAATAATAATAATAATAATAATAATAATAATAATAATAATAATAATAATAATTATTATTATTATTATTATTATTATTATTATTATTATTATTATTATTATTATTATTATTATTATTATAAATAGTATTAAACATTTCCGGACTTTTTCAGGAAAAGTACCCTTTTTCCGGAAATTTCTGGAAAATTTTGCAGGAAATTTTCTAACTCACAAGTTCACAACCCTAGTATTAGTACTATAATTAGATAAGTAATTAAATTTAAACAAGTAATTATAATTATTGTTTCTGAAGCACTTCGAGGCCAGGCACCGTCTTACGTTAGTGAGCTTTTCAAATCACCCTCTCTCACTGCTCATCAGTGGCGGCTCCACCGGGGGGGCCAGGGGTGGGGCCCCGTGCGCCCCCTATTGACTGCCTGGCCCCCCAGTGGCCCCCCCCAGTTGGGACCCTATGCTTAATGCTACATACATTAAACAACAAATGGTTGCCCCCCATGATTAGAAGTTGCCCCCAACGCCCCACTTGCCAAATCCTAGAGCCGCCACTGCTGCTCATCGCCTTTTCCGCTCCACTGATCAGAATTAGAATGTTTATGTCCCCAGATCCAGTGTTTAATCTAGACTCCTGGACTCCGGGGGGGAACGGCAAAGCCGGGGGAATTCTGATAGGGGCCGCTGTTAGTCCATGCAGTATTCCAAAATTTCCGGGGGGATTTGAAATTTCCAGGGAAAGGGCGATTCCCCCCGGAAACGGCCTAGGTTAAACACTGCCCAGATCACGCACTGCTCTTACTCAGCGTCGGGCTTTTGCAGTGACTGGACCCTCCCTCTGGAATGCCTTGAACCAGGGATATCTTTACACTCCCCTAACACCCCCAACACCCCCTCCCAATTTGAGGTCGACAACCCCACCCCACCCCACCCCAATTTTGGGAATGTCACAATGGGAAGTATACAATATGCAAATTAATCAGCCCTGGACACCCCCAAATTGAGAAGGACACCCACAACTTTTTTTGCTCGTCATGCAGACTGTTTTGAGAGACTTGATAACGTTTTTTTGCTTGTCAGACTTGTTTGGTATAGGCTAGATTTCCAAACTTCGACATCCCCAGATTTTTTTCGACACCCCTACCCCCTCCCAATTCACAACCCTACAATCCTAGAAAATAACGACAGCCCCAGATTTTCTCAACACCCCCCTCATTCACAATCCTAGAAATAACCCTGCCTTGAACCAATCTATTCTGGAATCACTTCTTAGTAAGTTCTTTCTCCCTCGCTCTGCTCAATGCGGAAGCTAAAGTCTCACTACTTGATCCTGCGACTCCAATTATGTCAGGAGCGCCTCTGAGTAGAAATAGAAGAGGCGCTATGCAAATGCCACATTACATTACTTGATCAAGTTGATCGGCTAAATTTAAAGCAGAAAACATGGAATTTAAATTATCTAGTCCATCTTGCCCGCCTTCCCCTATTTTCCACGACAACTAGAGAAAAATCTATGGTTCGACCGTTAAACGCATATTTCTATGGTTAAACGATAGCTTAAAAGGAAGTTGAGCAGACGCCTTCAGCGAGTTGAATTACTTAAGACACTATTATTTTCGTTTATTATAATGTGCTCTATCATGTTGTATCTAAATGCCCTTGAGTTGAATAAATGGCAGAGTGGGTTACGTGCTGGAGCGTCAGGCTGACGGAGCGGGTTCAAGCCCCGTTAGTGCCCCTAGTGGCTTTCACACAGGCAGTGATGCCTCCTAAGCCACTTTAAATCATGCTGAGCTTTTTAAGGTGTTTTATCCATAATTATATATATATTTACAATTAGCAGAAAAGGCGTGGGAACGCCGTTCCCGTGCGTTCCCAATGAATAAAGCCCTGGCCCTTGTATTCTTTCAGCCGTTTGCGCTTTTCTATTTCGGTGACAGTTTTCCTAATTCAATGTCCCGATAATTATGTTTTCTATAGATTTCCGTTCCGGGTGATGATCTCAAGCATTTGTTATCTGACACTGGTGTCTGGTGTCCGCTTTTGGTTTGACGTCTCCAGACCGTCTTTCCGCTTTGAGAAAACCGGGGACAACTTGTGGTTTGCAATCGGTAGCTCTGTGTAACACTGTCGCATTTTCCATTACGCCGAAACCGTGCGTTATTAATTAAAGGCGCTACGTAAGACCGCGTGACGTCATATCATTCAGAAATCTCCAGCTAATCGCATGACGTCATAGCGGCATCACATGACGTCATAGCATCATTGTATTGCGTCATAGAGGCATCGTGTCATGTCTGAAATTATTGTCATGCCTGAAATTGAACGTTCAGTTATCGAGACATTCGTCTGGTGACAATTGCCGGGCGCTTATCGACTAGAATTATCGAATCACAAAGTATCGAATCGCAATGTATCGAAACTATCGAAAAACGGATTTATTGTTCCCGCTTCGTGCATTCGGTGGAAAGATGCTTTTCCTTGCTTAATGGAATCCGTAGAGTAACATCCACACCACGGTAATTAAAGCAGAGATGCGCAGCTGTTTATCGGTTAATACTCTGTGTAAGGGGCCCATTGCTGAAGAACACCGGTTTATATTTGCAGCCGACTGGATGAAAGCGTGAACTATTGAGATCAGTCAAGAATCTTCCCTTAAATACAGTTAGGCCTACAGGAACAGACCATTGAAAAATTGCTGTGCCAATAAAATCACTCAATAATGTGATTTAAAGTGGTTCAGGAGGCTAAGTGAGCCTGTGTGAAAACCACTGTAGTAGACCTAACTCTTCGCATACAATAACCTAGTTTTCCCAGATAGCCTTTGAATCCGTTTACTGTTTCAACTGTCACTCCCTACCTTGTCCAAACTGTCCCATTTGTCCACAACCAGGGGCGTAGCCACGGGGGAGGGGTATATCAGTATATATACCCTCCCAAAATCAGTCTACCTCAAAGTTTTTTAAAATGTGATTTACATGTGGTTATATGTGGTTTATATGGTTTATGTGGTTTATAGTTAAGATTTATACCCACCCAAAATATTTATACCCTCGCAAATCAAATTCCTGGCTACGCCCCTGTCCAAAACTCTTGCACTAAAGATTTTTTCTTTCTTGGACCAACCCTCTGCTTAAACAATTTGCATTTGTGGCCTCTTGTGCTGCTATAGTGTGCCAATGTAAAGAATCGATCATATGGCACATCTACTTTCCCAGTCATTATTTTGTATGTTTCTATCAAATCCCCTCTCTCTCTCTTCTCCTTTCTAATGTTGTCAGTCCACAATATTGAAGTCTTTTTTCGTAGCTTAAATTATGGCACCCATTGACCATCTTCGTTGCTCGTCTTTGCACTACTAGGCTATATCTTTTTTCAAGAATGGATTCCATGCTGTACAGATTGTCGACGGCGCGTTTCGTCGTTCGACGCAGGGGGGCGCTTTTCTGAACGCGAGCGGCGGCGGCGACGACGATGACGTCGGACGGAATACGACGACGTCGTCCGATTATCGTCCGGACGTGACGTCATCGTCGTCGTCGTCGTTTGACGTCATCAAAGGCGTCATCTTGGGTCTTCTGCTCGGTGTCTTCACTCTTGTGACGATCGTCGGGAACGCACGCGGTCAAAACGCGGTCAACGCGCACGCGGTCAAAACAGACCGTAAACTACAGACGGTAAGACAGACAGACAGACAGACAGACAGACAGACAGACACACACACACATACAGTAGATGAAGCCTTATTAATGACTTTAAAGGCCTTTATAGTTTTCCGATTATTTCTTTGTTTCGACTCACTATTGTCCTTTTCATCATTCCGAACATTCGGTTTCCCTTTTTTGCTGCTTCCATGCATTGTTGGGATGGATTCATACTTCTATGGGTGATTACCCCAGGTCTCTTTCTCTTTATGTCGTGGTTCGAACCTTCTTCCTAAACATGAGCGTCCGCAGGAATTATTCCAGGGGGCGAAATATTTTATTTACTGGAAAGTACTACAAAGTGATTTTAAATTTAAATTATAAGAAAGACGTAGACTAAATCTGTTCCGACGAAGGTTTACAGCTTACACTGCGCCCATACGAATAATTTATATGATACTTTAATTAAAGTAAACGAATATATTAGGTCTATGTTAATCATGTTCATCATGTTCACGAAATAAAAAGTTAAAAGTCTACAGTTATAACTGATATGATGCTTTAATTAAGACAGAGATTGTTAATCATGTTCAGCTTGTTCACGAAACAAAAAGCTTTTGAACAATTGAAGTTTATGATTAGGCCTACCTGGCCTATAACTTATATGATGCTTTAGTTAAACCAGGGATTTTTAATCATTTTCAACTTGTTCACGAAATAAAAACTCTAGTCTTCGAGGTTCTTGTCCAAACCGATTGATAACGCACCCTACAAAAATTTTCTGATCTTTCTTTATTTTGGGTCGGCGGACTCTCATCATGCAAATGCCTGATAAACGTTGATCTCCTGTAATTGAACGCAACCATGTTTTTACTCTTCGGAGCGTGCTGAAGGATCGTCTTATGCTGTGCTGTTCTAACCGAAGGAAAGAATGACGTGTGATTCCAGACTTCACTCAAGCTCAAGTCAACTGTTATTCCATCACGATAGCTAGGCCTACCTGTTTGCCCATATGTCAAACCATGTTTCACTTTCTTGAATAAAGTTGACAAATTGGTAAAAATCTCCAACGATCTTCATTCTTTTCTTGAATTCATGTCTGTCAAGGTTGAATGGATAAAAGCCTAAAAGCCAGTTTGTTTTCTTCAGCGAAACGAGGTCTTAATTTAGCAACAATTGGCACAGACGTGCAACCGGTGTGCTGTATACGTTACAGTCAACGTGTGAAATCAGGCAATGTTGCGCTACTGATGTTGAGCCAACCATAGACTACATTAAATAAAATCTGGACAATCAACTGAGGCTAGCAGAATTTGACCGGAATTTGGTCAGGGGGCCGATGTGTAGAAGGCTGTGCATTGTGTACTATGAGGAAACAGCGATGCAGACTATAGCACTAGTCTATATATCAACCAAACATTGTCCAATTTTCAATTTTTTTATATTTCTTTTGATCCAATTACATTCCCCTACAACTTTGTCGTTCACCAAAGTTAGGTTACCATTCAAACGTTTTAGCCTTCGACCGGTGTCTTTAGCTTCTTATAGCTGTGACAGTATCCCATCGCGAATAAAATCAAAGCATTGATTTTGGCGCCCACCCCACCCCCAAGACGGCGCCCGTAGAAATACACGACACCTGAGGAAGGAGGAGGAGGAGAAGAAGAAGAAGAAGAAGAAGAAGAAGAAGAAGAAGAAGAAAAGAAGAAGAAGAAGAAGAAGAAGAAAAGAAGAAGAAGAAGAAGAAGAAGAAGAAGAAGAAGAAGAAGAAGAAGAAGAAGAAGAAGAAGAAGAAGAAGAAGAAGAAGAAGAAGAAGAAGAAGAAGAAGATACTAAACCAACGTAGTTTGCTGCTCTGCAAAGACAATTCGAAATCAACTCTGTTGCTCATCTGGTGAACAGGTTTATTCTGACGTCCAATAGAATTTTTTCGAAATCTCTGTACTGTACACTGTGCAGTCGCAAATGTAGAGTACATGATGCACGACACGCATAAGTAAAAACGACATTTTAATCACGATTGATAGTAAGTAAGACGCTATCTTTGAGGTTTTATGTAAAACGAATACATTTCTCGTCTTTGTTTACGAGAATTTTGCCATAAAAGTGATAAGAAATTGAACAATATATTCGCGCCAGTTTTACTGATATCTGTGAACTTTTTAATGTATTACTTGTTATTTTATCTGAATGCAGATTAAAAGACATATATAAAGCCATTCTCTCATAAAAATGATAAGGAATTGAATAACATTGAACAATATATTCGCGTCAGTTTTACTGATATCTGTGACTTTTTTTAATGTATTACTTGTTATTTTCTCTGAATGCAGATTAAAAGGCCTATATAAAGCCATTCTCTCACCATATAGACAAACACTAGCTTCGTGAGATTCGTAGACATAGGGCCTACAATCTGCCTTTACAATAATTGCGTCGAAAAAATTTGTTGAAAAAAATTAAAATTCGAAAACCAAACTGGTTTTGCTGCTACGAATAAAGACGTGAGCCTCGATCAACACCGAAGACAAAAAGGACCATGTTGGCTGTCGTGAGAGCCAGTCTAAGCGTCCTTCTGGTCGTCTGCATGTCTCCGTCGCAGGCGACACCTGTTAACCAATGCAATAACGACAGCGTAAGGTATACTGCCTATTGCCACTGGCTGTATCCTTGCGGCGGATCACGACAGAACGAAGAACTCCAAGCGGGACGGGATCCCGTGAAATTTCCCCGGATTTGGACGAGATATCGAAAATCACACTAGAGAACACAGTCCGAGATTGCCAACACCTGAGGAGAATCTTGAAAAGATTGCTAGACAACTACGTAGGCAATCATTTCATATTCAACAGACTTTTGCATAGATTTAACGTCGCCACAATAAACAAGTAAGATCAAGTGAATTTACATAGCGCCTTAGTCAGGGTCGCCGAGAGGAGGGCAGGGGCAGTTGCACAGAGGCCCGGCGGTCTGGGGGGGGGGGAGGCACAACGCAACGTACTCTAGGTATCTCATACCTAGGTGCAACGTACTCTAGAGTACGTTGTTCCTAGATATGATGTACCTAGAGTACGTTGTACCTATAGGTCGTACCTAGGTATTATGTACTCTATAGCAGTGGTTCTCATCTCGTGGTCCGCGGACCACAGGTATGGTCCGCGAGAGGGGGTCTAGTGGTCTGCGGCCAAGTCCGAAAAAACGTAAATAAAAAGTTAGACATATGTAGCCTAGTAGACCAGATATTGAGTTTGGCCTACCACTGGGGAACCAGCGACTTCAAGACGTTGCTGATAATGCAGCTTCAGGTTCCGGATCGGATCCTCGCCTCAACCCTGATGTCTTGAGAGCGAGTGAGTTCCTTTCTTTTACCATCCGCATGAGCTTTTATTCAACTCTCAATTGTTGGGTAGTATATATATATATATATATATATATATATATATATATATTCTCAGAATAACCAGGTAAACAATGTCTGTTTCTTGCCTATTATTATACCGTCAGTATTGTTATAGGCCTACTATTGTTGTCTATTATGTCTGTGGGGCTGTCCACTATAATTACATCAACAATTTAGGGAGGTTGAATAAGTTTGACAGTTGTTGACAAGAAAATCTGGGGGGTCAAAGAGAAGTTGACGTCAACAATTTCACTGATTACAAATAATAATAAAAATGGAAATTTCGTGGAATACTGCTTATTACAATGGAAAAAAGCATGGCAAAAAAGGTCATCACCACCACATTTTGACACTCGATGAGCAAAAAAGAGAAAAATGGTAAAATTGATCATCACCGCAAAAATAATAACCTTGTTATTGGGACCTGTCATTGATCTTTGGGGGTGGGGGTCAAAAGTTGGTCCCAACAGTTTTTGACATAACTACGAGGGTAATTAACTGGACGCTGACAGTTGTTGACAAAGGGGTCAAAAATTGCCCAAAAAATTGTTGACATAATTAACGGACAGCCCCTATTAAATCGTTTCTGTTAAACGCAGGTAAAGAGTCGTATTGGCTCCAGAGTAGATGTCAAGACGGAAGTGGAGCGTTCTCGGGATCTGCGTCTCTTCACATCGAAACTGATTTCCTATAATACGACGTCTGTCAATGTAACGCTTTTCACTTATCGAATATTATTTCTTGCGCTTGAAAATTTCTATAAACGTTCAGCGATAGTATAGGCCTACACCAGTTCAGTGGCGGCGTCAGGATTTGCCAGTGGCAGTTACTGTGGCATAATATATAGTAACTAGTGTCTGGACCTTCACACAGCAGCAGATATCGTATACGTCTGGTTTTATATCGTCGGTGTAGCCACTGGGGAGGTACAGTAGTCGAAGGACACGGGGGGACCGACCCCTTCCCTCCCCTCTATTTGGCCTGTGACCGGGCGTGAGATTTTCGCAGAACCGCTGAGAAGTGGGGGGGGGGGGGTAGAATAATCGAGGAGAATGCGCGAAAGTGAAAATTCGATGTTTTCGATAGTACAGCCTACGGCCTTTTGCTCCCCGTCCATTTTCTGAATCCCGGCTACGCCACTGTTCTGCATAGCTGCTGGTTTCAAACCAAACACGCCCCGGGATGCCTTCTTAACCCCTTAACCGTGTATTTAACTGTAACTCAATGTAAAATGGACGGATATATCCGGGATCCCCAGTTAAGGGGTTAAAGTGCAATTCTTTAAAAGGCACAGACTGAGTTAAGTATATTCAATGTTTCTTTATCCAGACCCCAGGCCTGGGGGCGAATTGATTTTGGCTGGCTGGAGGGAAAGAGGCACAGTTCAGTGCAAAAATTTGTCTAAGTGCTGGATTTCGGAGGGGAGTTTGACCTTCTTTTTTTTGGGGGGGGGGTCTCCCAAAACCGGTCTGGATAAAACACTCTGTATATTTTCCTTTTCAGCCGTTGATAACACAGGCCGTAAGCATTTGCTACGAAGATTTCTCGAAGTTTTTCATAGTTCTGAGCAAGATGCAAACCGAAGAAGAGAATGCGTACAACGTTCCGGTCACCTTCGAATACGATTTCTCTGTAGTTAAGATTTCAGTCATCAACATTCTCTGCAGACTCAAGTTGGTGATGATTCATCTCGGAATTAAGCTCTCTTCTGCTGTCAAATACCTCATCGGGAGAGTCGATTTGCCCCGGTCCCAAGTAACAGTATTCGCCATGACAGACACATTGCCATCCTAGGCCAACTGGAGATGGCTGTCGCGTCTGCCGAATCAGTGATCAACTCGTTCATACCGCCCAGATAAAAACACTATTTAGGCATTAGTTGGCTTTCTCGTGAATTCGAACTTAATTTTGTTCGGTATCAGTTGAATTTGTTCTTTCTTTTTGGAATGATTTAATTGCTTCTCTACAAGGACGACTTAATTTATCCGCAGCTGCTCTCTCTCTCTCTCTCTCTCTCTCTCTCTCTCTCTCTCAGTTCTCTCTCCAGTTCTCTCTCTCTCCAGTTCTCTCTCTCTCCAGTTCTCTCTCTCTCCAGCTCTCTCTCTCTCTCTCTCTCTCTCTCTCTCTCTCTCTCTCTCTCTCTCTCTCTCTCTCTGATTATGCTCGTGGGAAAGTAGGTGTCTTGATTTCTAAAACGACCTAAATAAATCCAGTTCTTGAATATTGTGCACGAATTTTGTGTCGCGTGTTTTTTGTAGCAAAATGGCGAATCCAGGGTTTTGCGAAGATTGAATTTGCTGGACATTGAGAATGAGGGAGGTGGAGGTTAGGGGTGGGGGTGGGCTAATTGCTTCATTATGGTAAATAGATTTGTAGATTATGCTAATGACAGCATCAACTTCCCCTTGCTATGCATTGGTGAGGAGAGTGACAGTGACCCCTCTTTCCCCTACATATTCCACTTTATTGTCAATCCTCCCACCAGTGTTTAATCTAGGCTGTTTCCGGGGGGTTGCCCTTCCCCCCGGAAATTTCAAATTCCCCCTTAAATTTTGAAATACTACATGGACTAACAGCGGCCTCTAGCAGAATTCCCCCGGCTTCGCCAGTTCCCCTCGGGGAAGAAGGGGGTATCAGTTTGCCCCCGAAGTCCAGGAGTCTAGATTAATGTGTCTATATTGGCAATTATAATAATGGTGGCTATAGATTGTATAGATTTTTAAACCCTTTAAAATGATAGATATCCAAAATGCGCGTCCAGATTCTTTTTAGGCATCGACTGGGCATCAATCGGCGCAAATATGAAAGCCCTACGACACCACAAATTTTCGCTCAAATTTCGAAAAAATACCCTGGACCCTGGACTATATAGTCCATGAAAAATTTTCGGGCGACCCAAAACTTCATGTCGACATATTGCTCACATTTCTCTTTAGAACCCTCAAGCGCCCCCGCTGATGTCACAGGACTAGAAAAAGCCGTCACTTTCCGCCGTATTAATGTGTCTATATTGGCAATTATAATAATGGTGGCTATACATTGTATAGATTAAAAACCCTTTAAAGTGATAGATATCCAAAATGCGGGTCCAGATTCTTTTTAGGCATCGACTGGGCTTCAATCGGTGCAAATATGAAAGTCCTACGACACCACAAATTTTCGCTCAAATTTCGAAAAAATACCCTGGACTACAGTCCATGAAAAATTTTCGGGCGACCCAAAAATTCCTGTCGACATATTGCTCACATTTCGCTTTAGAACCCTCAAGCCCCCCCCCCCCCACACTGATGTCACAGGACTAGAAAAAGCCGTCACTTTCCACCGTATTAAACATTGCCTCCCACTCAACACAACAGTGTCACCGAGAATTTGGCGTAGCCACGATGGCCCGGGGAGGGGTGGGAGGGGGGGCGGGGGGGCTCACGACGCCCCCCATGAGCGCCTCTAATCGGATCAGAGAGAGTTTTCCTGTTCAAGTGATGACCATCATACTCCTGGAATCCTGTGTAGGGATACTCTGTTATATGCGTATTTTCAATTTTTCCTAACATATAGACAAAGGTCTCGTCTGCTTTCTAGATTTCAAGTCGAAGTAGAATACTACAGCCAGCACCGAAAGTAGGTCCTTTTGAAAATAGTTGTGCCCAATATTGGGTTCGTTATATGCTGTAGCATGGTTTAAAATAGTTCTTCTTCTAGGTGCCATCATGGGCGTCCGCAGAAATTTTTCCAGGGGGGTGCAAGACAGGGTCTTGTGTCAAAAGAAACGAGTAATTTTACTTTTTTGCATGACTTCACAATTTTCCAGGGAGGTGCAATTGCACCCCCTTGCACCCCTCTCCGGACGCCCATGGGTGCCATGCAGGTTGACTGCGTCGGCGATCATGGACCTCCATTTCCCTCTCTGTCATCTGTTGCGCGAATGATGTCAACTGTTCCGTAGATTCTTCCCTGTAGATAGAATAAATTTAACTGTCCAGATATTTCTGCTTTGTCTTTCTCTATCTCTTTTCCCCTCAATCTTTCCTGTTGTAGCAAACTTCTCTATTCCATCTTTCATCATTATGTATGACCAAAAAATCCCATCTGTCTTCTTGTTATTGTTGCCATCAAGCAGTGGCGGCTCCACCGGGAGGGGGCAGGAGGGGCCCGTGCCCCCTATTGAGTGCCTGCCCCCCCAAGTGCCCCGCAGTTGGGACCCTATACTTAATGCTACATACATTAAACAACAAATGGTTGGCCCCCCATGATTTGAAGCTGCCACCCCAACGGCCCCCTCACTTGCCAAATCCTAGAGCCGCCTCTGCCATCAAGCTCCTCAGTGTTCTCGCTTTGACCAACACTTCGTTGTTCACGATTTCCAACTGAATCCCATCCTTCTAAAAAAACCCACATTTCGGTTGCCGCGAGTTCCCCACCCCCCATAGTTTTGGATGATGTCCAAGTCTTCGACTGCAAGGCAGGCAATAGGCCTATTTAAAAAAATACCCATGCAGTAGGCCTATATGCAAATTGGTTTTGTGCGTAGTACATGCTACATACGATACTATGTACAATTGTACATAGTACATACCAGTGATTGCAATAAAATAATAAAAACAATTGAGAACACAATGAATTTAAAAACACAAAAATTCGCGAAAATATTTCCCCCTAAAAATCATAGGGGGGAGGGGCAAAGGTCCCCCTACCCCAAATGACGTCCCTGGTTGCAATGTCTGTAATATCATCCCAGGTGGTGGCTGTGCATCTAAGCCGTCGAGCCGTCGTCAGGTTTAAAGTCCAGAAAGCATTCAATAATATTGATATTAGCAAAAACGCAGCACAAATGTTCTTGTTTTAACTAACACCCTTTGTTTTATCAACAAGAGAAGTATATACACTAGCGTCGCCTCGGTGGGAGAAGGGGCAAATGGCGGCAACTGCCCCCCCAACCTGCCCCAGACCACCTACCAGATTCGCGCAAATCCGGTGAAAAGTTATTTAGCCTATGAAGGGGTGGGAAAGGAATCTGACACGCCAGCCCCTTTTGCCTACCCCCCCAAACACAAAAAAATTCGCGTCCAAATGCCCTCCGGGTTCAAATGCTCATTGCTCACCGCGTCCAAATGTCCACCGCGTTCAAACAGTGACGGCTCCAGGATTTGGCAAGTGGGGGACCCGTTCGGGCCGTTCGGGTGGCAACTTCTAATCATGCAGAGGATCCATTTGTTGTTAGGTATGTAGTATTAAGTATAGTATCCCAACAGGGGCCACTGGGGGACAGGCACTCAATATGGGGCACGGGCCCTCGGGCTCCCTGTGGAGACGCCACTGCGTTCAAATGCCCACCGCGTCCAAATGCCCACCGCGTTCAAATGCCCTCCGCGTTCCAAATGTTCAAATGCTCACCGCGTTCAAGTGCGTTCAAATGCCCACCGCGTCCAAATGCCCACCGCGCCGCGTTAAAAAATGCCCTCCGCGTCCAAATGCCCTCCCCGCGTTCAAATGTTCCTCCGCGTCCAAATGCCCTCCCTAACAACAAAATGCCATGATTACGCGTCCAAATGCCCTCCGCGTTCAAATGCCCACCGCGTTCAAATGCCACCGCGTTCAAATGCCCTCCGCGTTCAAATGCCCACCGCGTTCAAATGCCCTCCGCGTCCAAATGCTCACCGCGTCCAAATGCCCTCCGCGTCCAAATGCTCACCGCGTTAAAACAGTGGCGGCTCCAGGTTTGGCAAGTGGGGGCCGCGGTGGCAATTTCTAACCATGGGGGAAACCATTTGTCGTTAGGTAGGTAGTATTAAGTATAGGGTCCCAACAGCAGTGGCGGCTCCACAGGGGAAGCCGGTGGGCTCGTTCAAATGCCCCCTGTTTGAGTTCCTGCCCCCTCCAGTGGCCATGCCCTCCGCGTTTGGGACCCAAATGCTCACTTAATACTCCACATGGGGACCGCCTAACAACAAATGGTTGGTCCCCATGATTAGCGGAAGTTGCCCCCTACAACGGCCACCCCTTTTGGGACCCTAATTGACAAATCCTAACAACAAATGGAGCCGCCACTGCCAAACACTTGGGGACCACTCCCCAACAGGGGACCACTGGGAGGAAGGCACTTAATAGGGGGGCAAGGGCTCCCTGTGGAGACACCACTGCGTTCAAATGCTCACCGCGTTCAAATGCCCTCCGCGTTGAAATGCCCTGCCCTCCGTTCAAATGCTCACCGCGTTCAAATGCGTTCAAATATTTCGGAACCATGCTGTTAGCGTCGCCACCGCGGGCAAATGAACCCTCGCCACCCCCAACCTCCCTAGACCACCTACCAGATTCGCGCAAAACCGGTGATAAAGTTTTTTGTGGAGGGGGTGGGTAAGGAATCTGACAAGCCATCCCCCTTCTGCCCCCATCCAAAACTCCTGGCGACGCCACTGAGTATAGACTATCTACTCAACACCTTATCTCGGGAAAGGTAGTTCCCGCATTGAAGTTCGAGCGTTGGACCTCGGCGCTTATCTCCGTCCTAGGCAATCAGCGACGAAGGAGGTATAAGCCATTAATCTGGTGTAGGCTGCCATTTCCCTCCTGACCCACGTTTTACCTGGCAGCTTAACGCTGATCATTTCATCAACGCCCTTTAGCGAGCAAGGCTGATTCGACCTTAGAGCTCCTGCGGGAATCGAGCCCGCGAACAGAGGCGTCATTTGGGGTTGGTTGGGGGCGTGGCCAAGGAAATGAAAATATTAATTTATAATGTATTAATGTGCAACAAAAAACAAAAACAGGGACGTCATTTGCGTTTGGGGGGGCAAAAAAAAGTCAGCAGCCCCTAAGGGCTGACAAGCAAAAAAAAAGGTCGTCAACTATTTTTTTGGTAATCGTCATCGTAAAAGAACTGACGAGGAAAAAAAAGGTCGTCAACTTTTTTCGAAACTCACACTTAGTCGAAAAAATATCCAAAAATTTTAAAAATTTTAAAAGAAAATTTTACAAAATTTCTTGCCCCCCAAGAAAAGTGTGAAATGACGCCACTGCCCGCGACCTTTTGGTCTTTCGTCCAGCGATGTTACCACTCTAACTCGCAGTCTTTGTTTTCTAATTCTTCTGCCCATCCTCTGTCTGCATCTATCGGTCTTCTAGTCACTTCTTCTGTTATCTGTAGGCCCTACCCTCTGCCTTTATAAATTTTACAGACTAGCTAAGTACGTTATAACGAAGTTATAAAGGCCCTATCCATAGGCGGATTTTATTAAAGGCTAGGGTAGGCTTAAGCCTACCCAACTAATCCCACCAAAACAAAAAAAATTGTTTTTTTCCATCAACACCGGGTCTGTCGCGTGCTGGACGGCGGGCGTTCTGGACGGCACCCTTAGACCTCCATGCTAGCCTACCCAAATATTAAACTCTAAATCCGCCTATGGCCCGATCAGTATTTTCCATTGATATTGCAAACTTTTCTTATCGTTTCTATTCTACAACAAAAAATGCGTTTTTAAAGTTCTTTACGTTTATTGTGATTTTTTGAAGAATGCGTTTGGCGTAATTCTGGCATCAACAATAGGTAGGATAGGCCTAGCCCAAAAATTGAGGGGTTGATAGTCCTAGCCAACTAATTATTGGGGGGACCGGCGACATCTGTCTCACCCTGTGAGATAAATCGATCAACTTTTGACTTCATTAACACAAAGAAGAGAAACCACATGCAGAGCAAGAGAGTTGACATCTGTGTCAATCTGAGATAAATCGATCAACTTTTGACTTCATTAACACAAAGGTGCGATTTGCAAGAGAGTTGGGTGTGACCTGGAGCAAACCTGGGGAGGGGATATGTTGAGCTTGGAGGGATGTAGTTGTTGGGAAATGTAGCAGTGGGGGGATGTAGTGGTGGGAGGATGTAGCAGTAGGGGGAAGCAGTTGGGTAGTGGGGGGAGGAAGATTCACCCCTTCCGCCCTACAAATCGTGCCCTGATCTTCGCCTAGAGGAAAAGCAGGACAATATAAACTATATGGAGGAAAGCAGATTGGTCAGACCAGTCAGATGGTGATGAGCACGAACAAGGTGACATGGGCGTGTTTTCAGCATTGGCGTAGCCACTTAAGGGTTAGGGTCGGTCTCCCCATTTTGGATGGAACCACTGATGAGATTTGTGCTAAACCATTGAGAAATGTTGGGGAGTTGCACGGATTTTTAGTTTTTCTCATCAGAGACTTTCATCAGAAAATGTCGACATGCCTTCCCGATCCGGAACCCAGAAGTTGAAATTCACGCTGAACGGCGCGAGACTTTCCTTGTGAGTGTCTAGAGTTCAAACCGGTTGACGTCGTCGCTGTCGATCGGAATTCTCTTCTCGACTTGTTTCGACATTCCCGTCACAAGACAGGCGACGTAGAACGACGCGCCGAGGACGCAGACCAAAATTATCACAAGCCGCTTCACACCAACGTCCGAGCAGAACTCCGACCAGATGCTCGGCGGCTCGCAGAGCTGTCCCAGCGAAAACCCTCGGCGCCGGGACCCAGCTTTGTCTCGAGGAGGTCGTCGCCATCGACGACCGAAATCAGTTCTTCCATCAAGTGGATTGCCTCCTTTTCCACGCCGCGCCTTTTCATAAGGTCCAGTGGTGTGTCGCCATTTCTATTTCTACAGAAGATTGGTAATAGAGAAACTGATGCTGGACATAATAAAATCAATTAATAGCTATGTCAACTGTAGATTAACCAAATAAGAATACAGTACCTAGTTTTGAAAGCGTTACATAAAAAAATTCACAAGATATTACATACTTTTCTTCTCGCATCAGATCAAGTCCCCTCCTCAACAGGGGCGGTTTCACGTTGGGGATGACTGGGGTTGCATCCCCTCCCCCATTGGCCCACCAAAAATGAGTCTTCAATGGAAGATGATCGTCTAAACGGGTTAGCCTTGATGTATATCCATTATCCACAAGGATATTGACATATCCATAAACAATAACGACAATTTCGCTTCCAGCAATCGAGAACTCAAGTTTTTTTAAACAAGAGTTAAAGTGGCTTAGACTGCATTACTGCCTGTGTGAAAGCCACTAGGGGCACTAACGGGGCCTGAACCCGCTCCGTCAGCCTGACGCTCCAGCACGTAACCCACTCTGCCATCTCCCGCCCGTTGCACTATATGTTTTTTTGTACAACCAGACTAAAATGGCTTTTATACATTGTCAATTCTGAACATTAATTTTATAGATCAAATCGACAGATTTATTCTAAACCGTTTACATATAATTCATTTGACATAAAATTCATTTGACAATTGGCGGGATCTTCTTAGAAATTCATTGCATCCTCCACCAACTTCCTAGAAATTCATTGCATCCCCACCAAGAATTCTTTGAACTGCTCCTAGACCACCCCCCCATCTTTGTCAGCCTCAAATCCTAGCCGGGTCCTCTCACACGGGCCCCTGAATACCTCGCCAGGACATCCGCTCCGTGTTCGACCAGGCATAGTATAGTGTCCGTGTGACCACAATAGTGTAGTGGAGTGTTCCCATTGCGGTCTCTCGCCATTACATCGCCTCCGGAGCCATTCAACAGGATAGCCTCGACCAGGTCCTGGCGTCCCTGAGGGGCGGCCAAATGCAGGGCCGTTCGCCCCCTTTCGTCCCGTTTTCCGGCGGCGCTTCGTCCCATGAAAAGATTTCACATAAATAATAAATTAAAATAATATTAAGAATTTAAGATATTTATTTATTTATATCACGTGCTTCCGCCATAGAATGCGATAATCATATAATTTTACGGATGTATTAAATTCTACGATTTACAAACAGCAGCTTAAGCTCAGGGACAGGGAGTCTAAAGACCTACAACTGTAGCAATTTGTAGGGCCTTCATTCATCATAAAATTCTTGAAATTTCCATTTCATAACGGTAGGGTTTTCCAAGATATGTTAGCGTGCGAATTTTCAATGGCACATGAATGATTCTGACTGTATAGTGATGCCAGTCTACAGACTTTTAGATTAATACCCTACAGTCAAGATTTAATGCTGTACTTATCTTGTATTCCCATTATTAAGTCATTTAACTTCCTTGAATGTTACCTTGAAAAGTCAACATCCTTACCCAAACAGACAGTGACAAGACCACTAATCTTCCCTGTACAGAGATAAGGCGTTGCTCACAAAGCAAGTGTGCAAATCTGTTTACTGCTTTTGGCAATAAAAATGTTGATTACTGTCTCATTCATTACATAATGTAAAGCAACAAAAACCAAAAAGTTACAGTACTGTAATACAAAATATGACAACAGATTGGTTTTAAAAAATTGTGCAAAAGCAATCATCAGGGGAACCAATCGTGCCAATGCACCGACCAATCATAGAAATTGAAAATGGAAAAGAAACAATTTCTGTCCACAAATTTATCACATTTATAAAAAGAAAAAAGCTAACAACTAGAAATTGCATATATCACCATTATGCATAATTGATTATCTGGCATAAAATAAATCCTACATTAAAACAAAACCATTATCCTAGAATCTAAATAGTCCTGAGCTCTGGGTTAAAATATTTTGACTATCATTCCAGTGGCAACACGGTGTCCAATCGTTACTTCTGCTCGAGCCAAGACGAAAGGTCAGCGGAGGTCAAAGAAGCTCGCGTGGAATGCAAGATGTCGTCCAGCTCCGGTACGCTGTTTCCCGCAAAGTAGTCCTTCATCGCATTCTGAAACGACTCCAGGCGCTGATGCATGACGCTGATCTGGACACAAGAAAGACGATCAAAATTAATTAATTCAAAGACAATACGTGAATCAACCAAGTCGAAAGGAACATATCTCTCGATCAAACAACTTCTATGGCGCCGCTATCGTAACGCCCATGGCATCAAGGGTGCGCGGTGGAGCAGTGGTTAGCGCACCGGTCTGCTAATCTTGAGGTCGGTGGCTCAACTCCCAGCCACGGCAGAAACTTTTCGGTTGTTTCTGTCCCCAAGCGCCCCCAGACAACTCAGCAGTGAATGAGTACAGTGGGTGTTAACTCGGTGGAAGGAAAGGCGGCGAGGGAAAGGCTGAATGGTTCTCCGTACGGGCGTTGAGCCAATGGAGTGTAACTTTTAATGGCATCAGCTGAGGATGCACCAAATACCACCACCACCAATAACCAGACTGATGTGCAATCCTAAACCACCAGTTTCAAAATTTCAGTTTATTAAATAACAAAAAAATAGCTACTCTTCCAATAAAAAAGAAATCAAAGAATAAATTGTGGCTTCTCTAACTCTGTGTTCATGCAGCAGTTTCAATTTCACTTGAAGATTTTCTTTCAGATTTTCATATTTTTCCCTTTGTTCCTCTAAGTTTCTCTCCAAATCTCTCAACTTCTGACAATCGGAGTTCTTGGACCGGAATGCATCGAATTCTGACTTTAAGGCATCGTACTGTATCCTAAATATAACATAAAACAACAAGTTGCTTATTCATCCCTTTGTTTTGTTTGCGGTTTCAGAGGAAATCCAGTGGATCTAGAGGAAACCCAGCAGATTTCTAGTGTAAATCCAGTAGATTACTGTACTTTCATTACACAATATCATCCTAAGGCATAATATTCTCTGGTGTTGGGATTCTGTTACAGTCATATCTGGTTAATGTCATGACCAAGGCATTGCACAATTTGTGTGATATCAATTAAATTAAGACATCAATAGAAGTGGAACAAAGTTCTGAAAAGGCGATTGGTCATGACATCTTAGAAAATAGGTGAAAGGTCAAATAGGTCATCACTTCATTACCTGTGACCGAAAACATATGGTGGGAGGTCAAGTCACCTCAGAGGTTGCAAGAGTGTCAGCCCTGCATTCAGCCTTGGTTTAACCCCTTAACTGGGGATCACAGATATATCCGTCCATTTTACATTGAGTTACAGTTAAATACACAGTTAAGGGGTTAATTCCCAGGCAATTGCATATGCCCAAAGTGGACATCAGTACGGTCTGAGTAGAACTTTAGTGCCCTGACTCACTCATTATTACCATTAAGGGGTTAATTCCCAGGCAATTGAATATGCCCATCAGTGCAAAGTGGACATCAGTACGGTCTGAGTAGAACTTTAGTGCACTGACTCACTCATTATTACCAAGGTGCCATATAAAAGTAAGATGTTTGTCACACAGGGCAACAAGATGGTTCTCATACAGAGCAAACCCACCTGAACCACTTTAAACCCTGTTATTATTATTATTATTATTATTATTATTATTATTATTATTATTATTATTATTATTATTATTATTATTATTATCATTGTCTATTTCACCAAATGCATCTGGTCACCTGCACTGAATGAAATTATCAGATTTAATTCTATAAGACTCCTCTAAACAATAAACAAATCTTCTATGTCCACTAATGCAGGAAAGAAGCAAATAAACTAAGGCTTAACTAGCAAGACAGAATAATTGGTAACAAGGTCAAGAAAAATCATACACCTTAGTATGTCATAATACACACCAACTGCAAAAGTACATGTACACATATGAAGTACACAAGTGCAAGTACGTAAATACATGTCTTGATAGTAGTAGCAGTAGTAACAGTAGTAATATTAGTAGTACTGTAGTAGTAGTAGTAGTAGTAGTAGTAGTAGTATTATTATTATTATTATTATTATTATTATTAGTAGTATTAGTAGTAGTAGTAGTAGTAGTAGTAGTAGTAGTAGTAGTAGTAGCAGCAGTAGCAGTTGTAGTAATAATAATAGACGCAAAGTATATCTTGCATTTATTTCGCTTGGCCTCTCCTTATTGATTGATCACCCACTGACTTGACTGACCTTTAATCTGACTTTTATTCATGTAGGATTTGATGGTAGAGTGGCGCCATAGAAGCTAAGTGATTGATTGGCAACTGATTGATTGTCAACTCTCACCGAGCATAATTGAGCTGCTTTGAAGTCCAAAGAGTGTCAACCATTGTTTGATTGCAAAGTGTGTGAATCCCTGATACGAAAGACTTCATTGTGGCTGCAAGTAATATTCAACACCCACCTACTTTTACAATTTAAGCAGAATTTCAGCTTAATTCACGTTTCACTTAAGTGACTGCTGCAAAAATATCAACAATAAAGAGGATGATGAAATAACTAAACGCTAAATGAGAAAAATTAATATCCTTCAAAACGAGACTTTGTATTTATAAATTCAAGTTTATCATTAGTGTAAGTTGTCATTTAGTGTCCGAATGCTTCAGCATGAACAATGAAATTAAGTGTCATCTCAAGCACAAGCTTTACAACAATGGCCACTACAGACCATCTCACCAAAAGCCAATGCTTCAAAATGTCATACAACATGATGTCAATCATTTCCAATTACCGAGTAAAGAACATCCGTTTCTGTGAAGAATGGACTGTAGTTCAGTATTACACTGGTACTCCTTCGTCAGATATTCGTCCTGTATTGACATCAGTCGAAAGGCGTTTCCTAGTTCCTGCTGTGTTGCCAATACCTGTTCAAAATTCGCTGCCAACTTTGTCACGATGCTGCAAATGCCCTTGTACTGCCTCCGCAATTGATAAAGGGTGATGATTTCGGAACGCAGCTGTAGGTCGACGGTGTGCGACCCGTACCCAAGACCCTCGACAAAAAGCTGACGTGTCCAACGGTACGTGCTGGTCGACCAGTCCCAGAAGGAACCGAGCAGGGACCGTGATCCAGGGTCACCATCACGCAAAACCAATCTACCACCAACAGGATCGTCACTCGAGCCGTTCAAGTGGACGTCGCTTTCTAACCCGTCAGGTGACTGAACCAGAGATCCGGGGTCGGTCTGACTTGTCGAATGCTCTTGACTCATGCGAGTCAGTTCCTCTTTGAACAGTCTGTCTATGTCGTCTTCGCTCTGATCTTCGATTTCTGGCGACTTAGGAAACTCGCTGCTTTGTTCCTCGGCCATCAGGAAGTATAACCGATTACTTACTTACGTAGACACCTATGAAGTCTACCGTCTACGCCACACGTAGCATCGCTATGCGGTCATTAGACTATTTCTCTCGCAATTATTGTCATTTAATTGTTAATTTCACGCACTAATCGTTCAAATAAACATAATTTTAAAATAAATATCTGCAAAAATCATTTCAAGAACTTGTAAACCATAGAATTTATGCCTATGTCGTATCTCTATGATTCGCACAAAGAATAAAAATTTTAGAGAATGGAAGTCACGTGATCTGTGGACCAGAGGCTCCAGAGGCCAGAGTCCAGACTCCAGAGCAATATATCTTTAAAAATTTCAGTGTTGGTTCTAGGTACATTTAACAATGAATCAGCAATTTCACGTTATTTAACCAATTTATGTTCCAGATAAGAGTATGCCTATATTTAGCAGGGAATCAGTAGGTATGAATATATCCAATGGCCTATGTCACTAAACACAATGATGATGATAATAAAACACACGAAATAACCCCATTAGTTCAATTTATTTGTCTTCTTTTGGGACATTTACAGACATACTATTTGCCATCCAAAGAATTTTGCAATTTCTTTGTTTGACACATATAAAACAAAAATTCTAAAAATTTATAGTAATGCTTCATTTTGGAATAGAATAGGACAGCAGTCGATAACAATAGCCTAATTTGTAACATTCAACAAATACAATTGAATCCACATAAAATCACATTCAAAGTCTCATTCAAACCCTTCATGTTAGATGAAAGGCAACATCTGAAACTCAATATCCCATTGCAGGCTGACAATAAGCAAGCTCCATTGTACTAAGATTTATATAAAAATGTAGGCCTATCGATAGAAACTTACCACAAGAAATTTGACCACACCAACTTAATGCAAATACATAGCCAGAAGACCTAATGCACATTGAACCAATACACATACTACTGTATATAATAATAATAATAATAATAATAATAATAATAATAATAATAATAATAATAATAATAATAATAATAATAGAGTTCACAATCCGGAAAAGTGCCTAATCTCCTTTATTTAATTATTATGATCATGACAATGCCAAACTGAATCAATAATTTATTCACATTATCAACTTCCCTTGATTGGTAATAATTGTTATTTGTCACAGGAGAGTCTGTCTCTCATAATAAATTTCAGTGACAATAAAGCTTGAAGAAAACTGGAAAAGGCAAAATGTCAAAAATAGTAAAAACTTCATAAAAACAGAAAATAACCAACAGAATCGAAAAGCAAAACAAAAACTGACCACTTAACATCAGCAAAGCAGCAATGAAACTCTTGAATACAGTAGAATTCGATTATGAACATTTTTGCCATAAGAAAAGCAACAGTGACCCAAGTCCACAAGAAGGGGACAACATATAAACAATACAAATATGATTACAGTGTAACAAATTATAAAATAACACAGCCACTGTATCAGCTAACACACACACACACACACACACACACACACACACACACACACACACACACACGTGTAAAATTCATATCTTAGAAAGTTGCTTTGTAAGATCCACACGAAGTAATAATAGTAATATTCAGTGTTGTACTAATTTTTAGCCATTACGTAGATAATGGTTACACCCACACAGACTGTATAAAAATAGAAAAATGTACATAAAATAAATCGTCAACAGTGGTAGTTCATGCCAAAGTTTGATTGCAAAATAAGCCCCCCCCAATAAATGAATCTTACAATACCACTCATTTTAAAAACAAAGCTAACAATCATAACCAAAATTCAAACAAAAAGTGTCAGGCATCCAAAATTAAAATGCTCATAGTAAAATCGGGGGGCAGGAAGATAGCAGAGTGGTAACCACATGGGACTGGAGATGCAAAGGATGTGGGTTTGATACACGCAAAAGGTTTAAGGCTGACTCAGCCTTCACTCGCCAGAGGGCAGTGGCAAATTGAGTACCACTGCACAGTCAAATACTACCCCTGCATCCACGGTATTCAACGTTTGGCTGAGGGCTGCAGAAATGGAGATGAGCGCTACCTTGTGAACCACATGGGCTTCGGAAAGTACCTCTGATACCAAAATTAAAATGATCACACCTAAATTATTTCAGAATTAGCATTATTGGGAATGTAAACATCGTAAAACACCGCAAAACCTTTCAAAGGAAAAAGGATTGCAATCCCAGGTTCCTAAGCCATTAACCAACATAATATCGTATCACATCAATTTGATAAGCGTCGTGCACCGATATTGATACAAGATACAAAATTAGTACAGACAAGCACTAAACAAATACATACAATTCATATAAATGGCACCGTATAGATTGCATCATGGCACAATGTGTAGCGCATTGTCATTGCATAGCTTATAATGTGAACAATAGACCGTTGTTGAAAATCGCATATACCAGTAATGGGAATTTTCAATCATCATCAAAAGTCTCATTCACGATTAAAGTTTTCAAGCGGCGTCAAGAAATTCTCCATTTTAATTCTTAAAGCGGGAAAGTAGAAAAAACTGAGCTCAACTGTCTCGAGTAATGTTTCCGTGAGCAAAAAGTAACATCGTAATCGTTCCGAAGAATTTCATTTGCACACATGTTACACATTTACGAAACACAATCGTTTCATTGCGCAACACATCTGCGACGGGTACAAGTAAACATAATTGCAAACAGCTCTCGATGTAAGATTACAAGTTTGTAATTCAACACAGCATTACACTGGTAAAACATTTCAACAAGAACATGACATCTTCAACGACTAAATTAGATCCTAATAGTCAAGAAGAACTTACACGGATGTTACCGGCAATTTGAAAGGCTTCTGTTTGTAAGACTTAAAAGGGTTAACGGTACTTATGCAATTACAAATATCATGGCAAGACAAGAGCTTTTGCAATCGTAGGTCAAATGCCACAAACACTTATAAAAGCTATTAGGTCAACAGAACAACAAAAGTTCAACATTAAGGCACTTGATTATAATTAATTAATTAAACACGAATTCACAACATCATTAACCCTTTCACGTCTAGACCCTTTGGCCGGAGAATTCCTAAACCTAGCCTTTTTTCTTGACCCTTGGCAGTCCAGAACGTGGCAATGGTATTTGAACGTTCTGTGTTGTAATTTCACTTTACCGACGCCGATACTGTGAGGGGCGGGGGAGGGTTGCCATCAGTAACGAAAGGGTTAATGTAAGAATGCACCACGCAACTGCCAGCAGCGTTTCGATTTAATGGCAATGCGAAATGCAGCGTTTCTATTCGATGCATTTGACCGGAAGCGTTAATACTGTTGGCTTTATCACCGAAGGAAGTAAGTAAGCAAGCAGGCAAGATGGTCGCCAGGAGACGACGACTCGCTTTCTACGCTCAGCGGCCGTGCAAGTTCCAGTCCTGCGACTCCATGCTGTAACTGCGATGCCTCAGACTAAAAAGAAACAAAATGCCTACAACTATAACACCGCGACTGTCACCCGTTTGTCCGGCCGGATATCCCGGATTTTACCTGGATCTTTAACGATTTGGATTTGGTGTGCCATCGGTTGATGCTCCTGTGCATTATGAAGTGGCGCTATAGAAGTTTAAGATTAGATTAGATTGAGAATGTTTTGGGTGACCTAATGTAGATTTGAAACAGAGATTGGCCAGACTGCAGTGTCTTATAAACCAGGCCACATGGCTAACACTAAAATACACTATTTAAAAGAGTAATAATGGCAGTCACATGGACAAATACCGTAATATAAGTTAAAATACATGATTAATTACTGGGCAATTAGTGACAACCAGCTTCTTGAGTGCATAAATTTGCAGTCAAAGGACAACAAGGGGTTAAATGAACAAAAGCACTGTTAAAACTTTCTCAACACTACAGTTCACTAGCAAGACAGCCAAGAAGGCAACTAACGCTTAACCCTTTGGATACCATGAAACCAGAAAACCGGTTTCACTAACGGTGGTTTTGTCCGGAGAGCCAACACATACAGTTTACCTCCCCTGTTTATTGAAACATAGAGAAGTGATACAAATTTAAATTTCGAACTCTTGGCAATGTAAACAGTTATATCGTATGATTATGCATTACTGCAAATAACAAAGTGAAAAGGCCCAAAAAACATAAAAGGTGTTATGGAAGGGTAGAGTTAAGCTGATATGGGTCGGTAGGATCCAAGGGGTTAAGGTGCTCTGTTATCTGAGTTATCATGTTAATAAGGTTTTATTGTACCTATACTAACCAATGAAAACAAGTTAAACTTCTAAAGGGCCGCTAAAAAAACCATACCACCACTCAAGCGACAAATGTACGATTTCTAAAAACGAGGCAAAGTAACAATACACCCACAGAACATACACAAAATGCAAAAGAAAACACAAATAGGCCTATTCTACTTACACCAATGCCTAGAAAATAGATAAACTTTCTCACAACAAGTAACTGCTACTTACAAGAGTATGCAGAAGTAGAGCGGGTATACAGTTATAGTTGGTGATGGTTAAAACACAGTCTTCAATGTGAGCCTTCTTCAGTCTTCTGCTCAGGGCTGTGGATGGGTGGGTTTTAGATTTTGCACAAAAATTTTCACTGAATGGATTTATAAAAACTTTCAACAGAATCTTTCTACCAATCAAAAGCAAGAAATTCTGCTCTAACTAAAAGCTAAGAAGCAAGTTCAGAAACAAAAAGAAATATGACACAAAAGCTTTTTACGTCGTGCAAAAGCCAAAGAAAGCATTTGGCAAATGGTGCAGTCTATGCTAATCACCATCTTGCAATAAAATAAGGCACACAGAACATAATGCATTAACATGAAGCAACGGGGCATACAATACAAATACATGGTAGCAAAGTTACTTTTAACCACACAAACACACACACACTCACACACACACAAACACATTCAGAGAAATAAGCACCAATGGCATTATATACAGTAGGACTTCGTTATAAGTAATGTACTTAGACTCAGTGGGTCTGTAAAATTGAATACATTTATCTGAGGCACATTATATCCAATATCATCCAATTATTATTATTATTATTATTATTATTATTATTATTATTATTATCATTATTATTATTATTTATTATTATTCTTATTATTATTATTATTATTATTATTATTATTTATATTCTTGTTATTATTATTATTATTATTGTTATCGTTATTATTGTTATCGTTATTATTGTTATTATTGTTATTAGTATTGTTGTTGTTATTATTATTATTAATGTTATTATTATTATTATTATTATTGTTATTATTATTATTGTTATTATTATTATTGTTATTATTATTATTATTATTATTATTATTATTATTGTTTGTTGTTGTTATTAAGCATAGAGATTACTCTGACGACTAATCTGGAGACTGCATGTCACATAGAACTGTGCATTTCAGTGCTTTCTAACTAAGTATATGTTGTAAACAAGTCTGTTCTAACAAAATGGTACGTGCACACACACACACACACACACACACACACACACACACACACCAGCTGACAATAAAACAAAGGTGAATTATGTATCATGAATAATGTCCCCTACATAAATCAGAAAAGGAAAATGGAAGATATAAGAACTGTGCTATTAGGAACTAGAGCAGTGCTATTTGGGATGGAAGAAAATAATCAATTCCGGTTTTAAAAGTGTGATGCCAAAATGCACCGTAATAATGAAACTAAACCTTGTCCAAAAGGCATTAAATTGAATTAATACAGGTTCATGCATAAAGCCGATGTGCTGCTGCACTTTTGCAGCCCAGTGCTCGAAACGTTCAGTCGAGAACGACCAAATATGAAAAGGAAATTGCAAATTTATTTACACAGAAAATTTGTACAAAGCAAGTAAAGCAGAGATTGTTTGTTAATCAGATGACAAAAGCCGATTGGTAAAACAATGAAGTTTCCAATTAAAAAGCAACAATATAATCTGAGAGAAATCCAGATAAAATAGACATTTTTCATTTTTAAAAGCAAGAAAATAGTATTTACAGTATGCTTAATTGTGAAAATGAAAAAAATCTGGGGCCCATCAAGCAAAATTGCAACGGGTAAACAAATTAACAAAACTGATATTTCAAAACATGACCGTTTTTAAGATATAAAATCTGCCTTTCACCAAAATGTCTGACATGTTTCATGCAGAAAAGTAGAAATTGCAGCAAAAAAACAAAGTATGAATTAAAGAGATTTATCTCAAATTTTGGTTTACATTTTAATTTAAGTATTTGAGGTCCCATTTGGCCGCAGCAAAGCACGTTGACTTCTAACAAAACAAAAACACGAACATTAAAAACAAAAACAAACATACTTATTCAATCACATCAATATGTAGTGAAGCAATAACTACAAAACACGTATAAGTAATCATAAAGTGTGCAATACAGCAATTACAAAATGCATCTATGTAGTCGTTACAACTTTTGGCCAGAAATATATTAAAACACACAAGTCTAAGAAGATCTTTCCATTACAGCAAAGTTACTCACATGATTACCGGGTGGTAAGTTTATCGGGTGGTAAGTTTAAGTTTATCTTAAGTTTGCCACCAATCTGATGAACCTCATTTTAACCCCTTAATTGGGCAACTATTTGTAACTCAATGTAAAATGGATGAGCATTACTCGGGGCACCCAGTTAACGGGTTAATAACTACTTTAATTCTATTCCAATTTCTTTTAGCATTCCTCAATTCTGTGACATAATGTTTCACTGTCATTTATGGACGACCCCTGTCATAATGGCAATGGACCTTAGTGAATAGGTCTTCATTGGTAGAAATTGGCAAAAAACCCAACAAATCTCGGGCGTCAACACCGCAGTCCTCGGCGACAGAACAACAAATGCCTCCACACAAATATTTCTGAGACTTTTGAGACAACACAATGTACAGGGTGGCGCAAAAAAAACCGGACTAATCACATTGAGGTTTGCATTTAATACAGCCCGTTTTTTTGCGCCACCCTGTACACAGTTACCGATCAGTCACACTAAGCCTTAAATGACATGCAGTAAACTCTTTTGGACATCATGCAATAGTTAAGCACAGTCAAACAAGGTCTGTTTTAACACAGACTTGGATAACACGGCGTAACAATCTCATTACAAGACACAACATTGCTTGTGACACAGTCAGGGCCGCCGAGAGGGGGCAGGGGGGCAAATGCCCGGCGGCCCTGGATACAGTTAGTGAACAGTGCAATCTTAACTTCACTCCTAAGTGAATTCGGAGTGCAAGAAATCTCCACTTACGGATCATTGAATTTGTTGCCGCCGTTGCTGCCGACAAACTCGCCCGTATTTCGATACAGCGCGACCAGATGGACGGACAGAATGAGGCTCGGAACGGACAAGAAAAGGCACCACAGAACGCTAAACCAGAAGCCGTTCTGAAAGCAGAAGACATCGGATCTTAGCAAGATAACAAACTCAAGCAATCAAAGAGCTGCTCTAGCTTCCAATTACTACTGGACACTGTAGTATTTTATTCAAGCAACTGTATACAGTTATACTGTACACACAAAAAATTACTAGAAAACTGATCCTATGACACCAACTTGTAGTGCTGGAACCTTCTAGCAAGTCCAGAAGCCTAGTGATGGTATATAACCAACCCTGCAGCATTAGAGATAACCAAAGGAGATAAGAGATATAAGATATATGGGGTAAATGTTGATTCTAAACATACATGCAGTCTGATATTTTTTTGTCAAGTGCTTAGAATGTATTTCTTTTTAAATAAATAAATAAAGAAATCATGAAATAATAATAATAATAATAATAATAATAATAATAATAATAATAATAATAATAATAATAATAATATGATGGTGATGATGATGATAAGCAGGTGATATTTCACTTACAAATGGGCTCAAGAAAGATGTGCAGGTAGATACGGCGACAGTACGAAATACATCGTACAGTCCACGACATCTGCCTACGTTGTACTGTACCTGAAAACCACAAACAAAAGCCATAGAAGAGGCACTACACATACACTACACCACATTATCATTGATACATTCCCAAAAACAGTGTAAGCCAAACTGTGGAGTGTAGATAAGTAACAAAGTAACAGTTTCACCTAATAAAAACTTACACAGTTGTGACATTTAACCCGTTAACTGGGCGCCCCGAGTAACGCTCGTCCATTTTACATTGAGTTACAAATAGTTGCCCAGTTAAGGGGTTAAATCATATAGACAACAAAATTCTATGAATTTCACGAATAAAAATGCATACTTCGTGTCTCACGTTTCGTAAGAAGGCAAACGAGGTGTTAGCAACTTCACCGATATAGTTGATCAAGTACTGGAAACAATAGAAAGCAGTCAGAGTGTTGCCACAACCTCAAAGCATATAAAGGCGAAAATAGCAATATCATAACATTAAAAACTCAGCTCAGCTCAAATGTTAATTCTATCCTCCTCTTTCTCCTCCTCCCTCTCTTCTCCCCTTCCCTCCCTCTTCTTTCTATGTCATTCTTCTTGCGGCACATATGCTTCACATTTACGACACAAAATCTACAGCAACATGGAAACATTGCATTGACTCCTTTGTAAAGCGCTCTTGACTTTAGCTCCAGTTATGCTACTGCGCTATATAAATTGTCGTAGATAATAATAATAATAATAATAATAATAATAATAATAATAATAATTGCAGTAAATGCGATCTAATAAACATCACGCAGTGCCTATTCTACCCCCTAGACATTGGAGGGAGTTAAAAATGTTTGGGGAAACAGACATTGGGGAGGTCATACTACTTGCCAAAATGTCAAAAAATTGGGGAATTCAAACTTTTGGGGAGAATTCCCTCCCAGAGAAGGCCTAGAATAAAGACTGAACATCGTGCCCAATAAAAAAAGAAATTCCTTTATTCGTTAAAACAAATAAAAAATACCAACGTCCGAAATCAGTCCGGACAGGTTTGTCCTGATGAACTCCTGTGTTTCTGTCAAGGATCTGATAAGCTCTCCTGATTTGTTCGCAAATGTCTGAAAAAATTTGCAAGTGACAAACAATCATTTACTATTCTGCCACAGTTAAACATACATGCTGTGGTAATCGTGGTTGGAAAAAAACACCAAAATTTAGGTTTTTATTTATTTTTAAGTTATTTATATTTTTTCTCAGGTTTTAATTTTTGGCAAGCCAACACCCAGAAACCCTTCTCTATATTCTAGCCCCACATATTTGTTCTGCTGTCTACAAAGAGTTAAATCTTTAAAACCGTTAACTATGAGATTTTCATTTTTCTACTGGAAAAACAAAAAACCTAACAAAACCTAAATTTTGTGAAATTTTTAAAGGTTTTTGAAACCACATTTTCCAGCCCTGGTTGTAATGCCTACCAATGAACTTTGCCAATCCAAAAGTTTCAAGAAAGCTTTGAATGTTCTATTCTTATAATGAGATGTTAATGCAGCAGAAAAACAAAGATTTGGAGTAGAATAACAAATATTAGACCAGACCTTATTTAAATGATTTACTAATTTCAAGCAATAAGAGATGGCTAATGAAGCCTCAGTTGACCTTTAAGAAAATCTACAAATAAAATACAGTAGCAAGCAAAAAAACAGTAGCGGAATGATGGCATTTGTGAGAAATAATAGTAGGCATTCAAGTAGCTGTGTCATTGCTTGAATAGCAGTTTTGCAGTGCTAGTAGCAGTTGCTACAAGAAATTTCTTTGTGAAACCTGATTACAGGGATAGTGGATTATGCAAATTAAACAAAGAAATGAAATCGAAAATGATATATAAATATTAAAATATGAAATTAAAAAAGACGTTAAAAACACAGCTACGGGTAACTAATTATACGTACGGGAGATTCAGAACGGGGAGCAAGCCTCTCTTTGAATTTCCCCAAAAATTCTTTAAACTCTTTCTAAAATCAAGCATAACATCCACAGTAAATTAATTAATTAGAAAAACTAGCAAGTAATAAAAATACCAACAAATTTGTATTAATTTATTTAAAAACAAGAATTCATTGAAAGGTGGTAGTCATACAATGCTTTTTCTATATCTAATCAGATGTGCTCTAAGTTTTGAAATCGTTCGATTGGGTTACGAAGTCATAATGTCAACCTATACAGGGCAAAATGGTTAAGAGAGAAATGAGGCATGAGTGAATAGAACCACAAACCAGTCTATGACCTGGTCTTTTGCAGATGGATTTGAAGTACCATCGATTGATACCCTTGAGTATTAGAAATGGTGCTATAGAATTGCAATTTATTATTATTATTATTATTATTATTATTATTATTATTATTATTATTATTCCAAACAGAGGGCCAGTCACTCCAAATGCTCGACAGTCTCCGCATGTCGAGCATGACTGAACAATGTTTTGGACCATTATTACTTATGGACTTCTATAGCACCGGTTCGACACTCGTAGAGAGTGATGCACGACCATGGCCATGGCACGACCACGACTATTATTATTCCAAACAGAGGGCCAGTCACTCCAAATGCTCGACACTCTCCGCATGTCGAGCAGTTTGAGTGACTGAACCCTGTGTTTGGACCATTATTACTTATGGACTTCTATAGCACCGGTTCGACACTCGTAGAGAGTGATGCACTGGGGTGGGGCCCGTGCCGGGCCGGGCGCCTCGGTATTGGGCTCACGGGCCTCGACACACAGGCTACGGGCGCAAATGAGATGCGCTAACAATATTTCTTTAATAAATTCAAGTTTATATTTGTTTAGTCTTGCTTTTTTTCCTCCTCTTTTCCTAACGCTCCTAACAGCAACAAAATATTAACGTTCTATTGACAATTATACAATAGCCAGCATAGGAACAGCTAAGAAAATAATTTTAAAACTATGATTAATGAAAATTATTTGATTTTTAGTTCACAAACGAATATTGTATTTAATATTGTGTTAGCAGATTATGGACCTCGGTGAAGGGCTACGGGCCGGGCGGGCCTCAAAGCTCGGGCCTCGGGCCGGGCTCGGGCGGGCCTCACCCCAGGTGATGCTGCGACCATGGGACGGGAACATCCAGCATGATCAGTGGAGTGAAGAAGGCGATGTGAGTAGCAGAAGAATACTAATCAGTCAAATAATACAAACTGTTTTATTCATCAGTGGATCAACAACAGTGGTGGACATATTTCGAAGTCTCTCCGACTCCAACACCAGCGCCAATCGCTGACTTTGATTCTAAACACAAAAGTGAAAAGCAGTGCAATAAATCAATAAATCAATCAATCAATCAATCATACAATCAATTAGTATCAAAACAAGACAGTTAATTAAGTATTATGTATGAAATGGCAGCTGAACAATTAAATCAATTCAACAGACTAGTATTATTATTATTTTTATTGTTATTATTATTATTATTACTATTATTAATATTATTATTAATGAACTTCTATAGTACCAATTCTAATAACCAAAGGTATTAATCAATGGTGCCCCAAATATATACAATGGCAGCTGAACAATTACAGTAATACAACATATTATTATTATAATTATTATTATTATTATTATTATTATTATTATTATTATTATTATTATTATTATTTTTTATTAGTATTATCATTTATGAACTTCTATAGCACCAATTCTAATTCTCAAAGGTATAGGTGAAGACCAGGCTAATTTCAGAGATCAGTTATAGAGCAGGAGAGGGGAAGCAGCAAGACAGACAGTGAAAAAGAGGAGAAACGAAAAGAGACGCGATTTAACTCTATATTTACTAGTACTATAGTATTATTGCAAGACAAAAACCATCATAAAAAAATAATTCATAATGTAGCCAAGGTACATCATACCATTGGATTTAGTGCAGAAACTGCATGCCTGATATGCTCATGCAGCAACTCATGAGCTCGGCACACACAACGATGTTACAATGCCACCCAATACTAGCCCAAAACTAATTAATTGGCTATAAAAAATAATCTGCTACATTACATTACGCGAGGCTCTGTTTCAATGCCGTAATTCGTAAAGATCGCAGACTGTGATACGTACCAGAAACGTGCTCTGAGAAAAATCCAGTAGATCGTCGGCCAAGGAAGTTACATTGGTATTAGTAGCAGGTCGACTCAACTGTTAACAAGAACAAAGAATAAAGGTAAGTAAGAACCAAAGCTAGCAAAGATGAACCAAGAGAAGAAATCATATAGGAAAAGTAGGATTACAAGATTAAAATATCCCCAAATATATCTGCAGCAAAATTTCTTCTATCTAAAATTCACAACATTGAGACCTTCACACATTGGCATAAACTTGCATGAAAAATTGGGGATGCAACCCCCATACCTTTCCCGAATCTCAAAAAGTGGGGGGATCAAGCATAGAGGCCCTATAGAAGTTTACGAATATGTCTTCACATTTTGTGAAAAAACAATACAACCGAAAGTGCAATATTTGGGACGACCCCTTATTTTGCATACTCACGGAAAGTTCAAAGGAGGAAAATTTAAAATCGCTGAGAGTGATTGACCACAATTTCTCGAGCAGATCCAAGATTTCTTTTTTGGCGATGACTACGGATGAAAAATTCGTCTGGACTCTGTCGCTCATAGAATTGACCAATTCTGCGATAAAGCCACGCTGGGAAAAAAACAACCAACATTACTATCACTGACACGCTGTCAATAGCATCCGAACACTGTCAGTAGGATCATCATCATCATCATCATCATCATCATCATCATCATCATCACCACCATCATCATCATCATCATCATCATCATCCCTCTCCACTGGGGCTGCACCTAATCAATGAGATCCACTGTCACACAAATCTTTCAGAAAAGCAAACAACACAAGACATAAAATAACACGCAAAATGTTTAACCCCTTAACTGGGTGCCCCGAGTAACGCTCGTCCATTTTACATTTGACTTACAAATAGTTGCCCAGTTAAGGGGTTAAAGAAACCGGGTCTCTCAATGTTCTTGTCACCGTTTTAACAGATATTTTGCAATCTGGTTGTCTCCATGTTGTCAGCTGAATAGACAACCATGAAAAATCTGTCACTCTGAGCTGTTAAATATCATAATCAAACATAAAGAAAACAAAGCAAGTTATGTCACCATTTGCTCCAGTTTCTTCATCATGTCCAAAGTTTCCTCCAAGTTCAGGGCTTCGTAGATGGTTCTGTCGTTCTCACAGTCCCTAAAATAAACAAAACCAGAAGATGTTACAGTAGTCAAAGCAAGAAGATACAAAGCAAATATTACAAAAAATAATGGAGAGTTGAATAAAGCATAAACTATGGCAAATGAGGTCAGATCCTTGAGCAAATGAGGTCAGGTCATAGACCACGAGAGAAGAAAACCTGACCAGAAAACCCCAGCTCTCAAGACATTAGACAGAATGGCATTCATCTTAGAAGATTATGCTCTAAAAATGCATCTGCCAACCCTAACGCGAACCTGGAAAGTACTTAGTGTGATGTATGCCGGTGTGTTAACTGCTTTGCACATGTGTAACAAGTACATGTAGTACATTATCATCTTCTAGATTTAGATCTGTACCCGTTTGGATTGGCCTGTCCCAATTAGATTGCTGCCCCCCACCGCTCCGACTGACCTTTCCGATTTGACCTGGCCTTAATTCGGATTGGATTTGGCACACCATTGGCTGATGCCTAGATAATGGCGCCAAAGAAGTTTACTGATTATATTCCATTTATAACTAATTTCTAAAAATATAATTCATTGCCAAAGCAGAACTCATTAGCAAAATTCACAAAAAGCTACAGGAGTGTCAAAATAATGTCAAACAAAAACTCAGTAGACATATCTAACAGCAACAAGTTCTTGTTTTAAAAAAGAGCTCAAATCAAAATACCAGAAAGACTTCTGAGGCAGATGATAAATGGGAAAATTTACTTACGACAGTACGGACAAAATCGTAAAGTTCAATTTGGTGTCTTTCATCGAGTAGGCAAGAACCTTCTCACCAACCTGCAGATCAAAAAAGCCACATCCAGGTGGTCCAGAAATAAATTTGTAAATATTTGCAAATAATACTCTTAACACAAAATATTTCTCTACTACACACAAACACACATAATTAATCAGTGACGTATAGGCCGTTAGTCTGGGGTAGGCTGCCATTAATTTCCCCAAACCCACGTCTTACCTTGCAGCGAGCAAGGCCGAGACAACCAAAGGGTTCCAGTGGGACTCAATCCCATTCCGTCAGCATGCCTCCCAAGAGTGTTACCTCTCTGCCTCCCCCGCCCCTCTATTGCTCCTACTGCTGCTGCTGCTACTACTACTACTACTACTACTACTACTACTACTACTACTACTACTACTACTACTACTACTACTACTACTACTACTACTACTACTACTACTACTACTACTACTACTACTACTACTACTACTACTACTACTACTACTACTACTAATAGTAATAACTACTGCTGCTACTAAGACCACAGCAACAACACCACCACCACCACCACCACCACCACCACCACCACCACCACACCACTACTGCTGCTGCACCTGCTGCTGCTGAACTCGGACAGGCTTTGGTGACCTGCTGCAACCTGGCGCACTGCTGCTGCACCGGTTGTTTGGAACAGTCTGCCAGCAACATTGCGTTCCTCTGACTCAACCATGACGCTGTTATCTTTTAGGAAACAACTGAAGACATTCTTGTTTGATTGATCTGGTTACTGCAACTGACATGAGTGCATTTGCTGCCACTGCGATACCACCACCACTGCTATAGAAATGTTCTGTAATAACTACTACTACTACTACTACTACTACTACCACTACTACTACTACTACTATTACTACTACTACTACTACTACTACTACTACTACTACTACTAATAATAATAATAATAATAATAATAATAATAATAAGACAAATACTATCAAGACCACTACTACAACTACTACTAAAACAATATTAATATACTTTAGCTACAGCTTGAAGCCAAGCAACACAATTCAACTTTAATGTTCCCGTGTGTAAGGCAATTAGTGAACATTGTCTAGTTTAAAGCGCTAGAAAAAAGTGAACCTTCACAAAGGCTTTGCACTCCTGATGAAGCACCGGTCGACAGACTTCAGTGTACGACGCTCCTCCAACGACAAACAGTGCGACGGCGATGGCCATCAGCAGCCACGCAAAGAGAAACGTCAGTCCAATTCCACTGGAATATATAGAACAGGAGGCAAAAGAGCAGAAGAAAAGCACATTAAATGAGTTCTGTGCCAATCGGGTAATGTAATTTACAGACAGATGGTGTAAAGTAATTATTATTGTTAAACTGCTATTAATAGGACTGTCTAGATTTCAATCTAAATCCTTTAGCAACAATTCTTGCACAAGCAGTAATATCCTCAAGAACTCAGAGAGAGAGAGAGAGAGAGAGAGAGAGACAGACAGACAGACAGACAGACAGACAGACAGACAGACAGACTGACAGACAGATTGACTGACTGACTGACAAAGAAGAAGATGGTCTAATTGTGTAAAGTAAAGACTCTACCAAAGCCATATGACTCTGGATAAAATAAAAGAAACCATAATGTAAAGTAATGGAAATTTATATAGCGCCCATTGTACAGAATTACACTCAGAGGCAACTGCCTATATAGGCAGAAAGATGATCATAAAAATTTTACCTCCACTAATTGTCCTCTGTGGTTAAAAAAACTATGAAGATGATGATGATGATGATAATGATGATGATGATAATGATAACTCTTTGTTCATTTGATACTAATGAACTGATCTGATGATGATGATGATGATGATGATGATGATGATGATGATGATGATGATAGAAGGTGATGCAGAAACTCACGCCATGAGGAAGGACGCCCCAACGCCCCGGTTGCAAATTGGAGCACCTTTTCCAGGCGCATCTCCGCAAACTCCAAAGCAAACTCCGAGGTAAATACAGGCGATGATCAACAACAGAATGCAACTCAAAGCAATTCCCACATAATACCTACAACCAACAAGATGCCAAGTTCAAATGTGCATGTGTGTGTGTGTGTGCGTGTGTGTTAAATCATTTTAATACAATTTTATGTTATGACTATGATCATTACCACATATTTTCTTATTACGGTATTACTAAAATCATCGTATATCACTACGACTGTTAAGCCATGTCATCATTAATATCATGCCACTCAAAATGCACATCAACACATACCACCTACAGACCACTACACTGTAGATACCTGTAATTATCATAATTTATGCCTATTTACTTACCATAACTTACCTAGCTGTAATTACCATAATCTATGTGCATGTACCATAACATACCTGTTTTACTATAAATTATGCATAGGTACTTACCTGTAGTTACCATATGTTTGTACAGGACGCGGCGCTGTTTGCATCAAGAACGAGATGGCATTATTCAAACTCAGCTGAAAATATACGGTAAATAGATTGGTCACTGTCATGACGATTTATGTAGCACAAGAAACAGTGCTGATCATCATTTATAGACGTTAAAGTTACTAGCATTACCGGCACTTATGCACAGGACTACACTGCTATGTCCACACGAACTTTTAAAAAACAAAATACATCTGTCAAAAAATACACCAAACTAAAAACAAAATCTGGCAACTTGCCAAACTGTTGTGCTTACATATGGCACGCCTGCAGTACCGGTATACAAAACATGCACATCAACATCTGTGTACACACACTGTAACTGTACAAATTGTGCACAGTCAGCTATATCAAAGTTACGTAGAACATAGGTTTAACTGCATTGTATACACACATAGGGAGGAGAATTATTTTAAAATCCCCCAAGCATTTATACGAACCCCGGTGACAACCTCGGAACGTATTTTGTTGACTTCTTCTGTAGCGGCTTTGAGAGCGTCACCCAATTTCTTATCAAGGTCTAAAAAGTTCAAAACACATTGCATTGGTCAAAACAAAGTGTACCAAGTACTTTCATATGGCTCGCCATTTTGTGGCATTTCGAGCGCTCAAGAATAAAATTGAAACAGAATATATTGATATGTCTACAATGATTTGACTCAGAGAAGATGGAAGCTCAAGAAAATATGGTTTCGATCGACTTTATAGCATTTAACAGAGAATTGATTTTTGAAAGACTGCCTATATATATATTATATATACATATATATATATATATATATATATATATATATATGATCACGGTAAACAGGTTCCATTAGTCTCAGTTAAATCCGATTTATATATATATATGCAAACTGTGCATAGTTCCATTAGTTCAGTTAAATCAGATTTATTACAGCAGTAGCTGGCTTTTCTTAGGTGCTTAGTCTAAATTTGAAACCGCTGCAGTCAAAAGGAGGGGGCAGCATCTCAGGCAGGGTCATTTTATCCAAAGAGAGGAAATAATTTTTAAAGATTTCTTCTGAATACCAGAAATGTTAGCCTTCGAGAGATTGGAGGGAGTGTAAAATTTTGGGGGGAACAGACATTGAAGAGGTCATACTACTTGCCAAAATGTAAAAAAAAATTGGGTGGGGGGAGAATTTCAAACGGGGCGGAAATTATCACCCAGAAAAGGCCTATAATAAACAATGGTGCAATCTCAAATTGTCCTGTGAACTCCTGACTGTGGACTATTATTAAAATAGGCATTTTAAGAGCAACGCACAACAGCATAGCAGTTAATGTGGACTAGAATAAAATAAGAGAAACTAAAGATGTTTGAAACTTCAAAGATGCTTACCTGATAGAAATGAGTTCACCTTTTCTAAAAAAAAAAAAATAGCAAAAGTCAATGTAAACACAGGCATGAAACTAGGCCTCGACTCTAAGAATTAATGTCCATGTACGACATGGTACATCAGGGGTCGGTAACATCTGGGCACTTTTATAGTCAGTGAGTACAGAAGATGAGATTGTACCATACATAAACAGAGATGCCAAAGCTGATATGCTATACCAATACCTGTATTTATTCACACACACTCACACTCACACACACACACACACACACACACACAGATGAGGACTTCGTAAACAGTAGAGTTGAAAAACACATTACTGTTAATTATTCAGAAACCTCATTAATATTAATTACTCACAAGGGTCATTAATATTATTTTCTTCACAAATGCTAATCAACAACAACAACAACAAACAGGGAATTTAATGAACATCAAATCAACAGAAAATTATAATTGAGGACACCTTCCCAATTTTTTTCTTCGTCTACCTCTTTTTCGTGATATGGGCATCATGCTTCGATTCATGTTTAGCTCATCCTAGGTATGTGTCCCCCCTCCCAGTATTTCAGCCTTCTTTTTCTAACCCATGTTCCCAACAGAGTTCTCTGAACCCCTGCTTTATCCATTACCCATTCATTCACTTTCTTTGCTTTCCAAGAAACTCTCATGAAATATTTACCTTAGGCCTTTCATTTCAAATGCTTGTATGCGCTGTTCATCTTCTTTCACTATTGTTCACTTTTTGCAGGAGTATGTAGCGACCGGCCACACCAGCGATCTCAGTAGACGGACTTTGGTATCACTGCATTTTGGTATTTTGTCGTTAATTTGTAAAAAATTATATGAAATATAATAACTAACCTCTAATGGTTTCCCTTGTACCATTCAGCATTTTGTCTGACATGTTCTTGAATTGGATTTTACCCTAAAAAGATTTCAACAATGCTCAATCATTCTATCAATCCATCACTCACTCACTCAATCAATCAATCAATCAACCAACCAACCAACCACTAACTCACTCACTCACTCACTCAATCAATCAACCAACCAACCAATCAATCAACCAACCAACCAATCAACCACTCACTCACTCACTCACTCACTCACTCAATCAATCACTCACTCACTCACTCAATCAATCAATCAATCAATCACTCAATCAATCACCGGAGTGTCACTCGGAATGCTTGATACCATCGTTGATTTTGACAGGTTTGAAGGATATCGGAGCTGACCTAGTAAACTGTATGACAGCCATTTTGAATCCCTGTGCATTTGCCTTCAGAAGAGTGATACAGAACTACCGGTACTTGAGTAAGCAAGTATATAAAATCTCGCGACTTTATATAGCACCTTAGAAAGCTGCAGTAGCTGCTTATTCTTGGGCACTTATTCTAAATACTTACATCTTCTATCAACGATTGAAAGTCGCGGTTGATGAACGAGAGGATGTTTTCTATCTGCGACGTTGCGTTCCCGCTCTAGCAACGAACAAACAATTGGTAAACATTATAACCGAGCCTGTTATAAAGAATTTCTACTGTCCATCATTTGCATGCATCGAAGGGGAAAGAATTTCACAGAAGAGTGACTCACTGAGCGACAAACCCTACCTGAGAAAAATCAACCGTGACGTTGAGAACGCTGATTCTGTTCATGAGTTGACTGCACTTATCTATGGAACGACAGTTTGACGGCAGCGCGCTCAAAATGTTCGCCTTCGTCTGCATCAGTGAACCATTGAGCCGAGACTGCTGAATACTTAATGTTTCCAGGAAGTTTTTCACTTCCGCCAGGTCAGCTCCGATATCCTTCAAGCCTATCAACAACAATGATAGACTAAAACACTCAAATTGACACTCGTAGATAACCAATTTGTTCAATACCAAATACAGTATGACCCCATACTATGGAATGCACTACTAAAGTGACCTCCCCTGAACTGTCTGCAAAGAAACTAAAGATGCACTTACTTACTATCTCCTATAAGTGCCCTCTGTAAAGTGCTCTTGACTTTGGCCTTCGCTATGCTTATTGCACCACATAAATTGTCAAATAATAATAATAATAATAATAATAATAATAATAATAATAATAATAATAACTTTGTAGCAATGCACTCAGTGGGTCTGTAAACTATTGTACCTTGTACCATTTACGTTATATCCAATACCATCCAAAAAGGTAGCGCATTTAACACAGAAGCGTACATTGCGGTACTTTATAACCGAGGATGCATTATAGCTGAGTCCATTATAACGAAGTTCTACTGTAAAAGTCCATAACATTTTATCCAAAATGGATCATTCAATGCAGTATGTCAGACTACCTTGCTATGTTAAGCCTGATGTTATTATATTGGAAGGCAGATTTGTTACAAAGAATTAATTCTATGTATCTGTTAATATTGCATGAATATTTTAACTGTTGATTGTTCTTTGATTGTGATTTGTTGATTGCTCGATTGTAATTTGATACTAATAAGCTGACATCATTCATTCACTCATTCATTCATTCATTCATTTATTCATTCATTCATTCATTCATTCATTCAGTCAATCAGTCAATCAATATAAAATAATAATAATTCTGGCTAATGGATTATCAAGGTAAAACAGGGTCAGCTATAGATGCCTCTTCTTACTGTTTGAAAGTGAGGATGCTGCAGAATATATTTCTTCTGGATCTAGAAATCCTTTCAGTTTTTCACGAGCCTTTTCTGGAAACTCTGTACAAAAAAATCCAGCAGAAACTGGTAGCCAATGATCAATCAAACCCAATCTAATTTGATGCTTGATCAAAAATAACACACAAACACATATCCAAGGCATATGCCATTGAAAATACTTTCAAAATACTACATTTACATTTTAAAACATTCATTTTGAAAATACCATTGAAAATATTTTCAAAATATTATATTTTAAATTTAAAGACATTTAATTCAATTAATCAAAATTATGACTACAAAAACCAATGAACAGAAAGACGTAAAGAGTCTTAAGTTACGCTCTATGCGTAATACAGCGTAAGGATCCTCTTACCAAGAAGCAGCTTACGGATAATTGGGACCTGCTCCCTGACAGGACGACCAATCGCATTCCTGATATCCTAGAATAAAAGCCGAACATTAAGCAATAATTACGCACTTCTATAGCGCCACCTATAATATTCTACAGGTATAAATTAATGGCAACAAAGTAGTTCAACTGATATATCATTCATAGGATACAGGTGAGTTAATGTAAGGTAAAACAAATGGAACCATAACAGGTAAGTAAGTGTGCATGTATGCGCATGTGTTACCAAACTGACAGAAAGTGTATGTGGAGCAACAAGCAAGAAACATTTATGCAAATAAAGACTAAGAATACAAGCAAAAAGTGAATGTAATGTAATGTAACAAAATATTCGTATAGCGCCTCTTCTGAAGAATCACTCAGAAGCGCTCAATGAGCCATGTCAAAGGGAACAAATGTATTGCCCATCAGTGAGTAGCATTTATCTACAGTCAAACTCTCCAAAAGTCATGCTCAAGGTGTTGTTGAAACTCAGCGACACTACGAGAGATTGACATAATGACAAGAAATTGAATAGCGAGAGCAAAAGATAGAAGATTATTCGTGCAATTACTTAAAAGCTTACTCAAAATTACTAACAAGTCATACAAATTGTCAACGAAAATTCATTCCAGCCGAGTTCAAATCAGACCCATCAAGCATTCAACCATCTACCAAAAGTCTATGTTATCTGGGTTTACATTAATTGGGTTTTACTGTAAAACGATGCAAATCATAAGGATTTACATCATTTTCGGGGCATTTCGAATGCTTTAGAATAAAATTGAGGCAGAATATATTGACAATTCTAGTATGGTTGACTCAGCTAAGCAGGGGACACACGAAAATGTGGTTTTAATTTGTTTCATCACTCTTCTGAATTTTGCATATCTATAGCCTACTGTAGCACTAATCCTTGCCTTGTCCGATGTCAAACAGGGTATCAATTATATATTTTTGTGGTCCATAGAACTTGTCACACAAGAAACCAGCTCTCTTAAACCCCTTCTTATCTCTCGTTCGATTTTTTAGACATTTGACAGAGAACAGATTTCTGAAAGACTTTGCATAGTGTCGTTTCAAATGGCTCACCATTTTTCGGGACATTTCGAATGCTCTAGAATAAAATTGAGGCAGAATATATTGACAATACTAATCGGTTTGACTCACTAAGCAGGGGACACACGGAAATGTGGTTTTAATTTGTTTCATCACTCTTCTGAATTTTCATTCTCAGCCTACTGCCTACTGTAGCACTAATCCTAGTACCTTGTCCGATGTTAAACAGGGTATCAATTATATAATATTTTTGTGGCCTATAGAACTTGTCATACAAGAAACCAGCTCTCTTAAACCCCTTCTTATCTCTTGTTCAATTTTTTAGACATTTGACAGAGAACAGATTTCCGAAAGACATTTTTCGGGGCATTTTGAATGCTTTAGAATAAAATTGAGGCAGAATATATTGACAATTCTAGTACGGTTTGACTCAGCTAAGCTGGGGACACACAAAAATGTGGTTTTAATTTGTTTCATCACTCTTCTGAATTTTGCATATCAGCCTACTGTAGAACTAATCCAATTGTCCAATTTGACAATTGTTTGACATTGGACAATGTCAAACAATTATCTGTTGAAGAAGACAGTTTGTTCCTCCAGTAGAAGAAATTCTGGGGTCATCCATGGTTTCTAGAATTCTAGTCCCCCTTGCCAACCAAAAACTCTTCCAGACACCCACGATGGTAACACAGGTTGACAGACCTGCCAATTTTAGATCTATGCATGACATCGTCAACTGCATAGGGCTCATCCATATAGTACGTATGCAAAAAATGCATAATTTCAACCCCTCCCTCGTTTTGCACACCGTAAATACTCTAAATCTTCCTAAATCCAACCCCTCCCCCGCCTCAGTGCATACGTAATATATGGATGGACCCATAGAACCTGGCAATTTTTGGTACATATACTTACGTCGAATGTCCTAGTGATGTACGTATCAATCCGATGCAGACTGGACACCAGTGTGGGGAGCAGGCCCGTACTGGGGCCGGGCGCGTCGTACGACTTTGGCTGCTGCGACGTCTGCTGTCGTAGCACTTCGTTCGTCATGAAAGTCGCGATGACGCCAGCGCTAAACACGCAAAACGGTCGAAGATTCATCACGAGACTTTTACGAGCAGCATTACATTATCCGCGTAAGACCAATTTCGCGGAAAAATGTTAACTTTTACAACAATTGCAATAACAACCCATCTTTCAATCAACTCTGGTATTGTGTAATCAGGTTACAGACAGATTTGATTATACAAGTAAGTAAAATTTTCAAATCAACAACAATGAGAATCAACAAGCAGAAAGAAAGAGGTCATGTTAGATACCCACAGCTCATGTTACCCACGATGTAATTAATACGACCCTGCATGAAATGTCTCAACAAGATTACAAACAGATTTACTTGAACACACACACACACACACACACACACACACACATACATATATATAATGAGTTCTAACTGGGTTGATGAAATCTAACTGGGTTGATGGAATCTAACTGGGTTGATGGAAGGTTGGAAAACTGCTGCAAGGGAGGAGGGGCGACCACGAGTTTGAATGTGAACAACAAAATGATATCCCTTACTCAAGGTCATATATGAGCATCAGACCAGTGAGGGGGGATTGGGACCGATCATGAGATTCATCCAAAACTGGTGAGCAATGGGGTGAGGGTTAGTATTAGATAGAGGAAAACGAACCAGACAGCAGATTTTAAAGCGTTTGAAACAACTACTTTTTTTGCTGTCAAGACATTTGGCTCCCCTCCTATTCTGGAATCCTGTGTCATCATCATCATCATCATCATCATCATCATCATCATCACCATCATCATCATCACCATCATAATCATCATCATAATCATCATCATCACCACCATCAGCGTCGTCGTCATCATCATCACCATCACTATTATTATTATTTATTATTATTATTATTATTACTTACTATTAAGTTGACAATTTTTTGTGCACCATATTACCAAACACCAGGAGCAAGGGGCCTGTTACAGAGTAAATCATAGGAAGTACTCCTAGTCATCTATCTATAGACCGCCTTGCAGGAGTCTGAACAGGCACTTCATATTCAGGTTTTCAACAGAAGACCCTATCTTGATGATAAATGACCTTGTTTATCAAAATAACATGAACTGTGCATTGGGTTTGCATTCTCCCTCCCCCTCCCCTCCCAGGCAAAAATTTATACTATCCTGATGCAAGTAAGTAAGCAAGTAAGTAAGCATCACTATCACTCAGATTAATTATCCCATAGGCAAACATTTATACTCTTCTGATGCAAGTAAGCAAGTAAGTAAGCATCACTATCACTCAGATTAATTATCCCTTAGGCAAAAACTTATACTCTTCTGATGCAAGTAAGCAAGTAAGTAAGTATTGCTATCACTCAGATTAATTATCCCTTAGGCAAAAACTTATACTCTTCTGATGCAAGTAAGCAAGTAAGTAAGCATCACTATCACTCAGATTAATTAATCGCCAGTCCCAAGTTCAAAGTGCAAAGTAAGGCCAGTTGAGGAATATATAGCCACACGTGCTCTCTGCCAGCTCATGCTATCATTCCCGGTGGTAGAAAGATTTTCCGTGTCTGTAAAACATCTTTCGTCAGTTTTTGAAACCTCTTCCATGCCACAAACCGTAAATTACCCGTACTGTACATTTCCATTACATTCGATGCTAAGTCTTTCCAGGTCAGGGTTTCCGCAAAGACTCTTGAGTATCCTTTGGAGGCTGAAGAGACAAAGATGGGTAAACAATATCTTAGGAAACAAATATGTGTTTTTAGAACTGGAAATCAATAAATCACAAACTGGAGCATGGAAGAGATAAAAAAAGGAAACAGACACTAGAAAACAAGAGGATATAAAAGGAAAAAACGGACGACCCCAAACAGATGAATGAAATACAGATCGAAAATGAACATGGGGATAGGGGGTTATGATGATAAGAATTTCAACTCAGAAATCATAAGAACTGTAACTCAATGTAGCATTTGTATGTTCTGTTCTGTTCTTAGCCATCCTCGATCCGGGTTGGGCCAAATTATGAACCACCACCATCTTCCACTTCTGTCTATCTTCCATCTCCCTTAGTAATTTTTGCAATGGCAGTCCAGTCCAGGATGTTACATTTTCCAGCCAAGACGTTCTCGGTCTTCCTCTTCCTCCTGTTAGTGTCCCTTGCATTAATTCTTTTTCCATGCATGATTCTTTTTTTCTCATAATGTGTCCAAAGTAACTTATCTTCCTAAACTTTATGTTGTTCAGCAAACCTCTTGTTTCTTCTGCCTGTTCTAGTACCCGTTCATATTTGTCTAGTGTCTCTTAACCCCTTAACTGTGTATTTAACTGTAACTCAATGTAAAATGGACGGATATATCCGGGATCCCCAGTTAAGGGGTTAATTCCAGAGTAAATGTATGAAGCATTGAAACCAAAAGGCATGCAAGAGACTTTAAGTCTTAGAGCGCACAGAAAATCTACCGCAAGACAAAATCCCATGTTAAACTAGAAGACAGGATATAAAAAGATAAGCAATTCTGGTACTTGTCAGTTAATTCACCGCCAACAAGGGGTAAAGGTAAGGGCTTGATGGAAAGCTTACTGCCAACTTAACCCTAATCCAAACCCTAACACTAAACTTAGCCCTAACCCTAAACCTAACCCAAAACCTAAACCTAATAACCCTACTGGCGGTGAATAAACTATTGGCGGTGAATTAACCGACAAGAACCACAATTCCAAGTACAGTATAGATGCGGGTATCCTACGATAAGATAGGATGGATTTAAGAGACAGAAGATGGCACTCATTTGGATAACAGCTCGGTAATGTTAACCATAAACAAACAAGTCAATAATGGAAATCCAAACTAGGACATAGAGCTGATAACAGACCCCAAGCATCTCTCAAATAACCAGTATCACAAACAGGATGCTAGAGCACTTCTAAACAACAGCTGTCTTCACGCGTACAGTATGTACATGTATGCAGATGTTACTATCACACCCACACAACTTATTACGACAGACCTTGGAAGCAAGGAGTTCCAAGCAATCATATGCTAGTACAGTGAAACTCGCTTAACTGCATACCGGTAGGTGCCGTGCAAGCCTTGCTTGTGCGATTAACTGGGCAATGCGAATAGCCAGGACGTCTGATAATTAATTGTATGCACAGAACACTGGTTCGGGTTTCTATGTTGTTATGCGATTATGCGGGTTATGCAATTAAGCGGTATGCGATTAAGTGGGATCCACTGTACCCTATCAAGTGATGGGAAGATGAGAAGAACCGAGCGTTCGGGAAGTGCAGGAAAGAGATAAAAAAGACCGCAGAAAGGAAGATTTATCTGTGGAACACAAGTGCAAAAAGGAAGATTTATCTGCAGAACACAAGTGCAACAGTTGTTCATGAATTATTCCAGTATTACGAAGGTCTGTTAGCCATAAACATGGGCCAAGACCAAGGTAGACTATGGTTAACCCTTTTACCGTGCATTCAACTGTAACTCAATGTAAAATGGACGGATATATTCGGGGTCCCCGGTAAAGAGGTTAAGAATGAATTCTCAAGCAGGGTCAAGAGAGGTTATTATCCTGACGCTTGGATCACCATCCCGTTGGTGCAGCCACAGAAAAAAAACAAAAAATATTCAGCCATTGGAAAACCTCATACTTGTTTTTTTCTGAATCGGTAAACAAAGGGTTAAAGTTTCATTTTAAAAATCTTCTCAGGTTCCTGAACAAGACTCCAGTAACGGCAAGACCTTAATAATAAGACAGAACATGTATTGAACATGTATGTATACATACATACACACATACATACATACATACATAAACACATACACACATACATACATACATACATACATACATACATACATATTACATACATGCATACATGCATACATGCATACATACATACATACATACATACATACATACATACATACATACATAGTATTACATACATACATGCATACATACATACATACATACATACATACATACATACATACATACATACATACATACATACATACATACATACATACATACATACATACATACATACATACATACATACATACATACATACATACATGGGATCAATACATAATGTCATATGCATCCAAAATTCTCTACCATCAGCTGCAAATCAGGAAGTCGGCCAAAAATAATGGCTGCCATTTAAATTTCTGCTGTTGAAATTCAAATCACCAAGCGTACAAAGGCCAGAAACTGTTTTATGCCAATGCCAAAAAGTCAAAGTCACACAGATAACAACCACATCAGTGTGTGTATTCTTACTTAGCCCAATCGTACATCATACCCAGCAATGCAAGAAGGAATTTCGATAATGGCGTAATACTGGCAATAATAATCGTAATACCAGTAATAGTAATCGGGCAATATGGCGATTTGATTAGATCTGTGATCTGGTAACAAGTTCCAATTCACTAAAATGGCCAAACAAGGATCCAAATTTTGTGACTCGAGCTCAGCCTTGCCAATCCCTGGCTCTGAGCCAGCAATAATTCATAATAACTATTATTATTATTATGACCCGTGCACAACATGACATTAGGCAAATAACCTACAGGGCCTTATATTTACATGGCCTTCTACTTACTGAACAGCACAATTAACTTGAAGATAGACAGACCTTACATCCTTAATATGCATCAACAGACTGTGTTTCCATAAAACATATGGCCATTGGTCAATACTACTACTATTATTATTATTATTATTAGTAGTAGTATTATTAATATTATTATTATTATTATTTTAATTACTGGCTACTACTACTATTACTATTACTATTATTATTATATTATTATATTAGACTTAACTACTTGCTGCTACTACTACTACTACTGCTACTACTACTACTGATGTTACTGCTGCTTCTTTATTATTATTATTATTATTATTATTATTATTATTATTATTATTATTATTATTATTATTAATTATTATTATTATTATTATATAGACAAGACTTACTACTACTATTATCATTATTATTATTATTATTATTATTATTATTATTATTATTAGTATTATTATATGCATCAACTGCTACAGACTGCTGCCACTGCACTGAATGGCCAGTACTACTGCTATTATTATTATTATTATTATTATTGCTGTGCCCCCTATTATTATTATTATTATTAGTAGTAGTACTAGAATGCCTGCCTACTACTACTGTAGCTACTACTACACTGTACTGCTACTGCCGCTACTACACGACCACCTACTACCACAGCCATCATCCACCATACTTTAGTTCATTCTTCAGTTCTAAGAGTTTGCAGTTAACATTATCTCGAATAGTTTGTGCGCCTGAGATCGTGACAAGATTCACCCCAAAACTGTAGTTTCTGGTCACTTGCTGCATTTGCCATATGAAGTAATAGTAGATCTGTGAATGAGTTGAATATATCCTCTTGCAGCCATTTGTATCCATGACAGAACGAACAGGTAAAATCCTGGAGCACTCTGCACAAGTCCAGGCTAACAAGCACACTATTAACGCAAAAGATAAACTTATGATTCGACAGTCAGACCACAGAATACAGACAAAACAGAAAATAAGCAGCATTACAAAGGTCAGAAGGGGTTTGAGGCAGCTGGCCTCGTACTAAAACAATTAGAAGAATTGTAAGCTGTCGGTCCAGGTATTTTAAGGGGTCCATGACTTTAATTACTGGCAATAATATATAGACTTACTCTTCCACAGAGGCTAACTGAGGCGACTCCACAGGGGGGGCCAGTGCCCCTACTGAATGCCTGCCCCCCTAGTGGCCCCCATACTTTAGTTCACTCATTCTAAGATTGCAGGTAGTCCAGGTTCATGGAAAAAATAGCCAAATCCGCCACTGGAGGCTAAGCATAGATAAATGCATGACAGAATAGGAAAAACAGAAAATAAACATTAAAAATAAATAACGTATTAGCGTAAATAGCCGCTCACTAACGTCATGACCGTCGTCAAGACAACGAGCAGAATCGCCAGAACGACTCGCTTTGTGCGGTCGGAATCGTTTCTAGGGCGTTTCGGCTTCGCGTGGCAACGGCCCTGCAACCGACAGCAACAGAAGACCAAGGCGGCAATCGGCATGGCAACAACGAAGATGATTCCCACGGCGATGACTATCGTGAAACCGAGATAATGTCTCGCCCACTAAAAGAAATACATTTAAAAAAACACGTACTGTATACAATGGCTTATCAATCATAGATACCTCTATCACAGATCATGCAATGACCATAGATATCGAACAAGACTCAAAACGCACCCGTTCTCTATAGGAGTATCCAGAACAATCTCTATGGTCACTGATCTATGCCCACCAGCAAGAAATCTGCTTCTGCCATTGGCGTCTATTAATAGACAACAATGGTTTCTATGGTTTCTGCCCACCAGTGGGCGGAGCAACCGGACCTTGTTGGTAAACACTGGATACCCCTATTGCCTATCTGACATAACCAGAAATTTTGACTTATGTATTGGATTCGACAATAGAGGCTTACAATTCAAATCAAGGAGCCAAGTCAAGAGCACTACTACTATTATGGCGCTATAGAAGTTCTATAGTTAGACATCAATGAAGCTAAAAGTGCAACAAATTTATGCAATTGGTCGCAATTCTTGGTTCCTTAGCAAGTGCAATTTATGAATTATGCATTAACGGTCTTCTGTTTCGTTAGGAACCATCTACAGGGTGGCGCAAAAAAAACCGGACTAGTCACATTTAGGTTTGGCATTTAATACAGTCCAGTTTTTTTGTGTCACCCTGTACATCAGCGGTCTGCAAACTTTTCCCACCAGGGGCCAAAATTGTACAGCAATTTCTGTCTAAAATCCTAGCTAAAATACCAATGTATAAGAATAAATAATAGGTTTTTAAAGTCCCATTAAAAGCAATTTTCACAACTACATGCAATGATTTTGCAAAGTGGATTGTTACAGAAAAAGATAACAGTGGGTTTTATTGCTTGAAGTTTTATTACGGTAACATAATATAAGCTAAGGATCCCTCCCCCAATGTTGATCTTTGATCCCTATAAATCTGAGAGAATTTTAAGCAATATTCATTAGAGGAGTATAAAGTGCCCCAATATGTAAATGATGTACCCCTTTGTACAGGGGTACACCGTGTACACATTGTGTCCATGAGAACTAGTACACAGAAAACAAAGGAGAACTTCATTCCCATCCCATTTCTATAATTTTTGCCTTCTTAGCCCTTCATTTCATCACCAACCAGTGTTTTATCCAGACTCCAGACCTTTTTTGTGGGGGGGGGGAGAGGAATCACTTGGCTGGAGAGGAAAAGACATAGTTCAATGCAAAAATTTCAGTGCAACAAAATTTTTGGGGTGATTTTGAGGTTTTGGGGGAAATCTCAACCTAACAGGCCTGGATAAAACACTGCCCCCAACTGTCCCTCAACTCTAACTCTAGATCTTGCCACAGTGCAGGGGGGTTGATGACCAAGCTCCCTAATCCAACCAGTTACACCATGCCATTTCTTACCGGTTGCATAGGTGAATAAATTGCAATGACAAAACAAAACTGCAGACCTCAGCCTTGTATTGAATGACTGTGAAGTGACATTTTAAGCAGACGCATCTGCAAACAGTTCTGAAGGAAAGGACCTTGTGGGCCAATCAAAACACCTTCGCGGGCCAAATTTGGCCCACGGGCCAGGGTTTGCAGATCGCCGGTTTACAGGAACACCTCGCCACCACAGAGTCGTTTTTAAAAAACTCAGTATTTTAATTACACTTAAAGTATTTATGTGACCACCTTATCAATGGTTTACTAGACGTTGGCCAAGTTCAACATAAATAATTGAGACACTTATATAACAGACCACACACCCACAAGCTGTTCCTATCTTTACCCAAAGACTGCTTACCATATATTCCACAGTAAAGACAGACTTTAGCCCCAAATGCATTGCCAACACAGTAATGCATCAAATAACAAGAAATAAACTCCAAAAAACACATTCACATTCCAAACAGAACAAACACATTCATATCAATTCATCATTGAAACAAGACATAGTCATATTTATAAATTTGATTCAGAACTCAATCAATCAATCAACCAACCAACCAATCAATCAATCAGCTTTTATGGTGCCACTATCATCATGTCTAAGGTATAAGCTGATGTCAACAACCAAACCAAATGGTCCATAAGAAAATAAAACCCATAGTTATTCCTAATTCAAATAACGATGTGGAACTTTACAAAGAATACAGGGTGGTGCAAAAAAAACGGACTACCGGGTATACTAAATGCAAATCTAAATGTGACTAGTCTGTTTTTTTGTGCCACCCTGTAGAAATCAAACTATTCAAAATTGTCCATTTGTTCAGGGATTTGGGGGAATTTAACCACAGTTTGATGCCGCTTCCCCACCCCAGAGAAGATAAAAAATTTAGGGATGAGATTCATTTGACCCCACCACTGCCTTTCTGAAAACCGACCAATGATTATATTTATATAACAATCATTTGAGCACAAAAGAGTTGGAAAAGTTAGTCGAGTTGACCAAAATTGTCCAAATAAACGATTAATTTTAACTGAATTTCAGTATGAATTTAATTTTGCTGCAAAAAAACTTACAAACTTCCAGTTGCTCTGCATAGAGTTGTAGATGACTTTTAGACCACCAATAAAGTCACCATCTTCGAAAACTGATAAACAAACAAAATTGAACGTAAACATCTATCTATCTATCTATCTACGTGTGTTTGTGTGTGTGTGTGAGAGAGAGAGAGAGAGAGAGAGAGAGAGAGAGAGAGAGAGAGACAGAGACAGAGACAGAGACAGAGAGAGAGAGAGAGAGACAGACAGAGACAGCGACAGAGACAGACAGAGACAGACAGACAGACAGACAGAGAGGGAAGAGAGAGAGAGAGTAATGCAATGTAATATAATGTAATATAGCATTTGTATAGCACCTCATATACATATAATTCTACTCAGAGGCGCTCCTGGCATTGGTGTGGCATGGTAAAGTAGTGAGACTTTAGCTTATGCATTGAGCAGAGCGAGGGTAAGAAGTGAGGCCTGAATGGATGGGTTCAAACCAGTGTGGTCCTATAGGACATGGTGGTGTAGTGGTAGGATTTTGCCATGCAATCGGAGGGTAGCAGGTTCGAATCTGGCCTAGCCACTGTGCAGTGACCTTGGACAAGTTGTTCACCCTAAATTGAGAAAATTGTGAGGAAGGCAATGGGGAACCACCACACATAATAATAATAATAATAATAATAATAATAATAATAATAATAATAATAATAACAATAATAACAATAATAACAATAATAACAATAATAACAATAACAACAATAACAATAATAATAAATAATAATAATAAATAATAATAATAATAATAATAATACTATGATGATGATGATGATGATGATGATGATGATGATGATGATGTTGATGATAATAATAATAATAATAATAATAATAATAATAATAATAATAATAATAATAATAGTAGTAGTAGTAGTAGTAATAATAATAATAATAATAATAATAATAATAATAATAATAATAATAAAGGTGGAGTGAATACAAACCAGACCAATCTTAGGGCAGACAACTCATCATCATCATCACATCATCATCACCACCACCACCACACCATCATCAGCATCATCACATCATCATCATCATCATCTGGGGAAAAACTTTTATTTTCAGATAAACACTCTTACTGGGGTAAAACCAAATATTTCAACATATCAATCACTATTTTTGAAATCCCTCACAACATATTTATAATGCTCAGTGAGAGAGAGAAAAAACTGGAATACACCCTAACAACAAACATTCCAAAGGCAACATTTTCATAATAAAAGTTGAATCACCATAGGCCAAACAAGAGCCAAGTAGCACTTTTGCTGAGCAAATATTTCAAATAATGGCATAAGCATATATTAAAGTTGCATTGAACAGCTTAGGCAAAAAGTGAACATTAGCCCCTGGCCTATTCCATGACCTTTTCCATTCTTGTGGCCTCATGACAAGACCATCCATAACCATGATACATCACCATTAGGCCAATGTCAAATTTATTTTGGATTAAAGTCATAGCTGTCAGGTGTCAAGCATCCATAGATACAACATATTCCATACTATGTACTGCTACTGTGCAAAGTCCACTTAGATAACACTGCTTGATAGCCAGGCAGGCAGGCAGATTAATTATCTACTCACTAATGCAGGCATAGTGAATAACCATATTCGATTTCTTCTTTCACTTTCAGACTAATAAAGTTACCAGTATCTCTTTCTTTAAGCTCTTAACCCCTTAACTGGGTATTTAACTGTAACTCGATGTAAAATGGACGGTTATATCTATGGGTCCCCAGCTAAGGGTTAAAGGACCAGCATTTTTGTTTTAACTAACAATATACTCATTCATCATCATTTCTGCTCTCTGCCAACTCTTTAGCGGCAATAGCTAGACAAAATGTTTCCAAGAACTTCTATCTTCTGTCAATCGTCTTCCTTCTACGATTGAAATTCCTTTCATGTTCATGTCTTCTCTGATGTTGGCCATCCACTTTTCCTGGGTCTTCCTCTTCCTTTGTTTCCTTCTATTTGAGTGTAGAGTGCCTTGTATGGTAGTCTCCTTTCATCCATTCTGTTGACATGTCCATATGAGTTGAGTCTTTTCCTTCTAATTTTGTCGATAATTGTATCTTTTAGGTTGAGATGTTGTCTAATGTCTTATATACTCACTAATAACCAATAATTAATTAACCCCTTTACCATGTATTTAACTGTAACTCAATGCAAAATGGACAGATATATCCAGGGTTCCCGGTAAAGGGTTAATAAATAACTTTTTTGTAGAATCAAAGAGGCAGTTGTAGTGAACTAACAGCAGTTGGAATGCATATTTGACTGACAGTGATGTTCAAATATCAATACAGGAGAGATTCTACTAAACCACCTAAAAATCCAGTTGCTATTACTATTATTATGCTACTATTATAACACATGATAGATGGATAGAAATTGATCACTATGGCAGTTCAATTTAACCCCTTAACCATGTAGTTAACTGTAACTCAATGTAAAATGGACAGATATATCTGGGATCCCCAGTTAAGGGGTTAAGAGCTTTCTCTATTTCTAGCCCAAAAACATGGAACTCACTTTCCTCGGCTGTCAGATCTTCCAAAGAATTCAGCATTTTCCGATCTTTCTCACTGACTGATTCCTGGAATGACCCGGTCTGTTGCTAATGGATTTTAAGTACATCGATTGATACCTCTAGAGTATTAGAAATGGTGCTATAAAAGTGCATAATTACCGGTAGTAAAATTAAGACATCTTCTGAAGAATTATAATAATACATTTACACAAAGAAATCTATTGTATGTTTTCTTTCTCTACATAGTCTCTCTCATTGTCTTACACTTAAGACGTACTTGTACGATCTATCGTATAAGTGCAGTGTGTGAAGTGCTCTTGACTTTGGCCTTCAGACATGATTATTGTGCTATATAAATTGACATTTTAACATAACATAACATTGTCCTTTTGGATGCCATTGACCTAAGAGGGTCTAAGTGGTCTTCCTTTTGCCAATCTCTTGAAGAATCCCCAATCTGACTGATCTCTGGCATTGACCTCATCGTTTGCAGCATGGATATGGAATACCATTGAGTATAAGAAACGGCGCTATAGAACTGCATAATTATTGGCAGTGTTACTCGCCTTTTTCAAAGAGAGGATCATCGATCCAATCGTCCTTCGAGCTCGGATGGATAAGATTGAGAAATCCATCGGTCATCGCGTAGAGCGGCTGCAGTCCTTTATCGATCGGCCTCGCGCCGGATCCATCCGCAGCGCCATCCCCCGAAACCCGAGGATCCGGACCGGATGTCGTGTGCTGGATCGCTCCAAGATCGGACTCGGTCACCGCCGACAAACCGGTTCCAACGCGACATCCGAGCGCAACGACAAATACAAGCGCGATGTCAGACAGCATGATTTCCAAAAGAATGCGGCGATTAGTATTCAAAAGTCTGTGCTGTTTGGAGTCCAGTCAGTCCACCCACGCATCTTGGCTACATGTAAACAGGCGGTACGAATTCTTGCAACTATACCCGTACTTCTGACTAACAAATTTCTCAAGGAAACGGACTTATATCCACAAAATGTTGTATTTAAAAATGGTCTCAGTCGCCGTTCCAATGTTCCTCCTAAATACAACTTATACCAGGAAATGAGACGCGCTGACTATTACTTTTGTCCAACTTATAAAATACATTATAAAAAGTACACATTGATGATGTTCAGTCAGTAACACATCAAACTTTGCCAATTGTTCGCTTTATTAGCTTTTTAATTAATCCTTGATGACGATTGTAAGTCGATTACATCGCAACGACGATTACATACGTAACTTCTGAGTACAGTACATGAAGTAATCCAACTACATTAGTACACGAAGCTTTCACTATCGTTATAATTATTATACGGGTTAAAGTGCTGTGTGTGTATAAGAATAGAGCATTAAGCATCGGGTGCTGTAATAATTTTAAGAAATATTATGTATGGTAATAATTTAAACTAATATTAAATCAAACTGCTATTATCATCACTTTCATATACAATAAATGAATAAGCATGATCTCTCTTGTGTCAAGATCCATATAATAAGACTATTAATTCACTCCTATGGAGCAATCTGCACTAGATATGCGTACATTATTAAAATACATTTTAGTTGTATACAGTATAATTATTAATAACCATTATGGGGATGTGGGTTTTGTTAATACCGTCGAGTAAGTACGTGAAATATTGCGAATTACTAGCACTTTATCATCTTTCAGATCCGCTCTTAAAACATACCTGTTTGGTTCGGCTTATCCCCCTTAGATTGCTCCCCGCCGTTCTGACGGATTTTCCGGATTGACCTGGCTCTAATTCAACATGGATTTGGTGCGCCATCGGCTGATGTCTTGGGCATTATGATAGTGGCGCCATAGAAGTTTATCGATTGGTTGATTTAATTCAAATTAATTGTGGTCAGAAGGTAATAGCTCCTCATAAATGTACTTCTTTCACGACTGATCACGTGGTTATACTAAGGTGATTTGTTTTGTTTATGTTAAATTATTTAATATTTAATATATGGGTAAAATTGACAATTTTGATCAGCCAAATATATTTTTTATTAGTATTCATCGGTAATTTTCTGTTTATAATTTATTAACGTTTTCGTTTACAAGCGGAATCTTTATTAAGTAAATTATTGTGCATCAGCATTTTTGTGTAATGTATAGGACAATTTTATAGCGCCTTATAGGGTTTAATTTTTAGACAGCTGTGATTCCGGCATTAATTATATTTAGGTATTATCGGATATGACAATGTGTGATTCCGATTCAGACCTGGAACGACTGTTCACTGATGCCAAGAGCATTACTAAAACGGCGCCATAGAAGTTCACTAATAATAATAATCCATAATAATAATATATGGATGGTAGATGGACCACGTCTTATGTTCCTGTTACTTCAGTTTCTATGGTGCCACGATGTGCTGTTACAGAACTTGCATCGTTGTTTTTAGTATTCCAGATTTCTGGTTTCATTCTCTTCTCGACATATCATTGCAAGTAAACATGGGAAGCCGTGTTCTTATCGACAACACTAATCCATTTAATTCGTTGCCAGGCGCAAGTCTGTTCACTGATCTACAACTGGCCGGTATGTGCTGAATTATCACAAATAAGTATCAGTAGTCATGCAGTTAGATCAACATTAGATCATTATTATTTTGATTAACAGTAGTCATGTTGGACGGTCAGTCCATGGCCTTATCATCTCAGAATTTTGTATGAATGTCTTGGGATGGAAATGCCGAATTTCATAAAGGTTTCGAAATGAAAATAATTGTCAGGTGTAATCAGAATCAGCTTCTGCTATTATCACCCAGAGTGTTTTGTCCTGCGACATTCGTGGGCGCCCACGCATCGGAGCAAAAGGGGGCACTTGCCCCTCTGGAAAATGCAAATCTATTTTTTTAGGCTAACTATATTTTGGGTTTTACCCAATATTTTCACACTAAAATGCTACCGATAGATGCACAAAGTGACATTCAGAAACTTGACTTTAACCAAGAACTGTGAAAATGAATATATCTTGAAAACTATATTAACTCAGATGAGTGTGCCCCCCACCCAAAAAAATATTTATGTGGGCGCCACTAGTTACATTACATTAAATAGCTGTATAGAATGGCTTACCTTGATGTTTCTACTGGGTTTTTTATGTAGTAAATGCATTTTGATCATTGTGTATAAAGATTGTCATAGTTGGGGTGTGAAATCCCCTTTTTTCCCCTTTCTCTAGAGCTGCGAGAGTGCTTCATCCTGTTCGACCGAACTGGGTCGGGTTATATTGAAGGAGATGATTTGGGTCGGGCCCTTCGTGCCCTCGGCCAAAACCCTTCAGAGGATGACATTGCGAAAATGCTTAGCAGTGCCAATCTAGACGGTTTGTACCTAGAACACACTTGCATTTTAAGGGTACATCCATATATTACGTACGCACTGAGGGGGATGAGATTTTTTCTATGTATGCTGTGTGCAAGTGGGGGTTGAAAATATGCCTTTTTTGCGTACGTACATACTATATGGATGAGCCCTAAGGCTAAGTTTTTGTTTCTCGTGTAGTATACAACTCATCTCATAGGTATCTATTGGTTATTGACTTTGCATTTTCTTAAACTGTTCTGCATCTCTTTTATAGTTTTGAAGTTAATAAGGCTGTTCTCTAATCAACGTGGCGTAACCAGGATTCTGGAATGGGGGGGGTGGCACAAAAACTTTGTTGCATCAAGCGCTTTGACATTTCATCCATTTCTCCTTGACCTCATAATACTACCCCCACCCCTCTCCCACCCCTCCCCCAAATCCCCCAACCCCACCCACCACCCCTCACCCCAGGCACTCAACGGTTTTGCGAAAATCCCATTTAAAAACCTGAATAGGAGGGCTAATCGATGATATTCCTCCCAAGATAAATTTCTGTTTGTGATTTCTTGGTCTTTGCAGCCGGGAGGTTGTCCGCAGGCGAGTACCTGCGAGTGATCGGCAACTATGGACTGAAAGACGAGGACGAGATGGGCGTCGAGCTGAAGGAGGCGTTCCGCGTTTTCGACCGCAACGACGTCGGGTCCGTCAACGCAGAGGAGCTGAAGAACGCGCTGAAAATCTACGGCGATAAACTCCAAGACGATGACATCGAGAAGATGGTCGCGATCGCCGGTTTGCGAGACAACGGGTCGTTGGATTATTTGGGTAAACATCCCAAATGTTATCACTTGATTTGCAATTTAACATAATATATTTATATAGCGCCTCTTATGAAGAATCTGTCAGAAACACTCCCGCTGCTATTACCAGGTCTGCTGAGAGGAGGGCAGGGTTATTCCTAGCATTATTAATTGGGGGCAGTGGCGGCTCCACTGGGGACAGTGCCCCTATTAGTGCCTGGCAAGTGCCCCCCCAGTTGGGACCCTATGCTTAATGCTACATACATTAAACAACAAAGGGTTGGCCCCCCAATGATTGGAAGTTGCCACCCCAACGGCCCCCCACATGCCAAACCCTAGAGCCGCCACTGATTGTGGGGGTGTTGATATATTCTGGGGCCCCTCATCTTAGCTAGCTGTGGCATAATTAAGGGGGTGTTGTTCTTTGATTGGGAGGTGTTGGAGGGGTGTAAATATCTCTGGAGGAGAGCACAGGGCCCGACGATCTGTGGGGGCCCCGGGCGGGTTAGGGCAATGTTTAGGGTTAGATGGGGACCCATCAAAGGCATTGCTTGCTGACAATTACAAGCAAAAAAAGGTCACCAGGTTTTAAACTTTCTAGGGGCCCTTAGGGTACTCTGTACAGGGGCCCGGAATTTCACTCGGCGGCCACGGCTGTTACCCAGTACTAGTACAGCACGTTGGCAAAGAGATGAGTTTTAAGTTGTTTCAAAAAGAGGACCATTAAATGAAAAATTCCTGATTTTTGCCCAATCATATTATTTTAAAGAGATTGACCAGTGCTAACGTTATCTGTTATATTTTTGAAATGTGCCTCTTATGTTAAACGTTCAAGATTAACAGTTCATGTACAGAACAATGCGAAGGCTGAAGTCTCACTACTTTATCTTGCAACTCCAAACCCGGGAGCACCTCAGAGTATAAATACAAGAGGCACTGTACAAATGCTGTGTTGCATTACTGTACTGTACTTGTCATTTGCTTTGCTTGCAGCATTTCTCAAAATTACAGATCATATAATGTACTAAGCATACTATTTTGGCCCAGTGGCGTAGCCAGGATTTCCGGAAGGGGGGTTTTGGTTTTGATCATAACCAACTTGCGAAAAGTCTTTACAAGCAAAAAAAGGCCATACTCATCTATCCTCTTGTACTTTTTTCCTTTGCAGATGTGCTGACAAGCAAAAAAAAGGTTGTCACCTTACATCTTTACATTCTATAGCGTTTAGAAACTATTTGGGGTCGGCAGCCAATGGGGGTTTGACCCCCCAAAACCGTGTCCGAAAATAAAAAATGTATGGAAGCACATTAAAAACAAATTTTTGTCGGCAGCCAAGGGGTTTTAACCCCCAAAAGTGTTGTGTTTTTGATGTTGGTTAGTTTTTCTGTCTGCATCATTCGTACATTTTCTTGTATTGCAGAATTGGCCGCAAAGCTTATTGCTAAGTGAGTTCCGATGCAAGAAGATGAATGCCCAGCATTGGCCTTTTAAAGAAATTGCTTGATTAAGAATTATTTATTGTATTTTATGAGAATTTTAAGACCAGTTTTATATCAGTTATAAAAATGTAATTTATTTTCTGAATATTTATGATTGCGTGTGATTGAAGCATGCTCGACTACCGTATTTAATCGTGTATAGGTCGAAAATTTTGTTCCATAGATAATCCAGAAACAAGTGCAGGTACATGCCTTATGCCGGAATAGGGGGCTACCGGGGCTTGATAAAACATGATCAGCTCCCTCAGGATACAAACATTTTTAGATTAACATTAGATTCGAATCATGAAATTTGGCAAATATTTTTTCAGACTGTAATGGCAGCATATTGGGTCTCTGCCTCAACCACAAAAAATGTCCAGTAATATTAGATGGTGAGACTGAAATTGTGATTTATTACTGATAATAAATGATTAGTTATTGATTCTGTTGATAATATAATCACCCATTCACCCTACTCCCCCCACATGAAAAAATGTCCCATTGTTTTTGCTCCATTCCCACGTGGCTGATCCCGGCCCGCATTGGGGGCTCCGCCCCCCCCCGTGGTTCCGCTAATGGCAAGGTGATTTATGAGTATGTCATTCATTCATTCATTCATTCATTCATTCATTCATTCATTAGAAGGCCTGGACTGAAGAGGTCCATTGCACTGTGTTAGAACTTAGAATTTATTTGTTTGCGTGTAAATTGTTACATAAAAATACAAACTCGAATAGTTGTAGCATATTATTTTGTATTAGTTATTTCTCCTATGCGTAAAATCACAATGCATGAAACCAATTTTCCGGAGGGGTGCAATTACACCCACCTGGATAAATTGTGGAATTATGAAAAAGTAAAACTACTAAAAACTAACAATATTAGTTGTATTAACAATGCACTATAGTACTAAGTTAAAAAGGTGAATTTATCTAAGAATTCTGTGGATTTTTAGCGCTATATAATTTACAATTAGTCCAATAGCTCTTGACAGTCTTGTACAGTACTTTCCGTTTATTTCGTCACGTGACCCTGTGTTGCACTTCCCTGGAAAAAGGTTTGCATTTCTTTCGTCGCGTGACCTTGTTTCGCACCCCCTGGAAAATTTTCTGTGGACGCCCATGTCTGTTAGTTGAAGTCCTTTAAACCATTTTCGATCGTCGGGTGGTCGACTGATGTCACGTGTCTGTCTACAAGACCGCTTGCTTTTTGTCAACTGAGGTGTCAATAGTCGGGTGTCGCCATTTCAAATCGTAATGCCACCGACATCACTTTGACATCATCATCACAAATTCTGAAACCAGTGGATAGAATTCCATATTTTCAACCTACATTACTACTTTGAACACATTATTATTATTATTATTATTATTATTATTATAAAAGTGAATACGTGATTATCGTTTAAAATGTTTCCTATGGTCCCAATGGGTGGTCTTGCCCAGTGGCGGCTCCAGGATTTGGCAAGTGGGGGGGCCGTTGGGGTGGCAACTTGTAATCATGGGGACCAACCATTTGTTGTTTAATGTATGGAGCATTAAGTATAGGGGGGCCAGGCACTCAATAGGGGGCACGGGCCCTCCTGCCCCCCCGGTGGAGCCGCCACTGGTCTTGCCCCCACCACAGAAGGCTGCACCCCAGAACAGACCCTACGACTCCCGTTTGGGTCTACGGCTAGGGTCCCAACAGGGGGGCTACTGGGAGGCAGGCATTCAATAGGGGCCACGGACCCCATGTATATCCGCCACTGTTTACCTGAGGAAAACGTGCTGAGCAAAAAGATCGCCGAGTCTATTTGGATGCCCCCATCTGGTGGATATACCCGGGGTCACCGCCCCCGCCTGCACGCCACTGCATCCAACCCCCAATCAGGGTTATTTCTAGGATTATCAATTTGTGGGGTGTTGATATATTCTGGCGGGGTGCCCTGCCGAAAAAGTCTGACAAGCAAAAAAGGTCACCCGGCTCTCAGATGGGAGGGGGTGTCGGTCTCAGATTGGGGGTGTTAGGGAGGTGTAAACAGTGTTTATTTTAGGCCTTCTCTGGGGGAATTCCCCAAAGTTTAAAAATCCCCCCCCCCATTTTTTTATATGTTGGCTGGGGAATGGAAATCCCCCAAGTGTGGAGACTCAGACCTTGCCCCCGCCCCCAAACATTTCAACCCCCAATGTCAAGGTGGCTAGAATAAACACTGCCTGCCGCCAATTACCCCCTCCCTGCCCGGACGAATGCCCGATCTCTTGCCTTCGTAGTTGACCCTTCCGTCGCCGTCGGCGTCTGCCTCGCGTATCATCTCGTCCACCTCGTCGTCGGTTATCTTCTCTCCGAGGTTCGTCATCACGTGACGCAGTTCCGTGGCGCTGATGAAGCCGTCTCCGTTCTTGTCGAAGACGCGGAACGACTCCCTCAGCTCCTGCTCCTCGTCCTGCGGACTCTTCAGGTGCTTGACCATCATCGCCACGAACTCCTGGAAGTCTATCGTTCCGTTACCTCGAAGATAACAATACATAGGGGTTCACACGGGGTTCATATATATATATATATATATATATATATATATATATATATATATATATATATATATATATATATATATTACGAATTTACGTACGCAAAAAGGCATATTTTCAACCCCTCCAGCTGCACATAGCGTACATATGAAATATCTCTTATATCGTTTTAGAAGGGCGATAACCTTTTTTGCTTGTCACAACGTTTATTTTTCGAACTTTTTCAATTTCAGCATACCCCTTTGAGCCTTTCTAAATACGCCCATGGTGACGATGTCGCTGGGTTGCGCAGCCCCAGCGCAACCACCAATTTTTCGCTGCACAATTTGTCAATAACAAATAATAATTTCATATGTAATTGTGCTTTTTCAGCCAGCCAATTCCCGCTCGGCTTAATGAATAGTTTCGAGTGTTTTACTGCGCGCCGGCGACTGCAGTGTGCTGGGAACTATATATATAGGCCTATTTGCAGTGGCGTCTCTAGGATTTGGCAAGTGGGGGGGCCGTTGGGGTGGCAAATTCTAATCATTGGGGCCAACCATTTGTTGTTTAATGTATGTAGCATTAAGTATAGGGTCCCAACTGGGGGCACTGGAAGGGCCAGGCACTCAATAGGGGGCACGGCCCCTTACCCCCCGGTGGAGCCGCCACTGCCTATTTGTGTCGCAGAAGACCTTCTATTCAACAGGTCTTCAATAGGCTTCTCTCACAGAGCGATTCAATAATTATAAAACTTGTTTTTGATGTCTATAAAACCTGTTGTAGGCCTATAATGAACCAGATATCTTAATACGCGGCTCTTCCCTCGATCGCCCTACCAGGCATTCCGTTAGATATTCGCCAGGTCTTTCATTTAGTTGATGTCCCTCGTTCTCGTACAGAAAATGCATGGCGTTAGTGTGTAGCATGAAATGGCTGGGAGTGCTCTATTTCGAACACTGTAGATCGAAATTGATAATGATATTATTGATTATTCTTGCAAAAGTTAAAGCAACGAAGATGGAACAACAGGAAAATGTGGATTTTGTCGGAGAATTTCTTCAAATTGACTAGATTTTTACATATCTATGGCCTATATACCCTCTATTCAACAGGCTTTCAATAGGCTTCTCTCACAGAGCGAATTAATTATAAAACTTGTTTTTGATGTCTATAAAACCTGTCGCAGGCCTATAATGAACCAGATATCTTAATTAGGAATAATTATATTGATGCTGAGCAGGGGCGTAGCCAGGAGTTTGATTTGGGATGGTATAAATGTTTGGGGCGGTATAAACCTTAACTATAAACCACATAAACTACATATAACCACATTATAAATCACATAAAAACTTTAAGGTACACTGATTTTGGGGGGTATATACCGATATACCCCCTCCCCCGTTGCTACGCCCCTGGTGCTGAGGCAATATTCTGAGGAAAACAATCACCATCGACGTAATAGGACCACATTGGAACCGAAGTATCCCAGCTTAATTTTAAGGGTTAAATTTTTTCAATAACATTGCAACCCCCCACTTCTTAGACCCACCGGCCGCCACTGGGATCTGCCCTGTGTGAGAACCACTATGTTCCACCCATCCTTCATTCACATTGTCGTCTTACTGAACGCTTCGCTTTTCGACTATTAGACATCTTAAGCCCCCCTAAAATTTTACATTTTCCGTTTTTTTTAAATTTAAAAACTAAAAATCTTCGGTTAAAAACAGTGCTAGAACACCATTTCCAACTGTGGTTTCGTCTAACGAAAACCCAATTGGCGCTCGATCGCGCCACCTGGCGTACGACTCCTGCCTACTACGTATAGGTTTTTATTATCATCATCATCATCATTATCATAATTACTATCGATCGGGGGTGGCGCCTGACCGGAAGTGCGGAAATGGGAGCCGACTTCCGGGTGAGAAAATACCGCCTCAATGTAAATACAGTGTCAGTGGTGCTGATGCCAGTGTGGCCGTCTGGTCGATGCCTTCTGCTTTCTGTATACATTGCTTATCCAATAAAAACCTAATCTCTGGCAGTAAATAGGCTTTCGGAGTCAGGTAACGGGTCACTTTGCTCCCATTAGGCCATCCGAAATAGTAGGTCACTTAGCCTACTGGTCTTACGGCATGGTAATTTGGGTCGGGTTATGCATAGGCATGCGTCGAGGCAGAGGCGGATCTAGGGGGTGTAGGGGCATTGGCGGCTCCATCGGGGTTGGCCCGTGTCCCCTATTGAGTGCCTCCCCCCCAGTGGCCACCCTGTTGGGACCCTATACTTAATGCTGCATACATTAAACAACAAACGGTTGCCCCCCCATGATTAGCATGATTAGAAGTTGCCACCCCAACGTCCCCCACCCCACTTGCCAAATCCTAGAGGTGTATATATACCGATACCCCCACCCCACCCCCGTCGACATGCCCCTGCCTGCTCCCCACCCACCCACCCACACGAGACTCACCGTCGACGTCCACTTCGCTGATGATGTCCTTGAGCTCGGCTTCCGTGGGGTTTTGTCCGAGGGACTGCATCGCCACGCTCAGCTCCTTCGCCGATATGTAACCGTCGCCGTTCTTGTCGAACAGCGAAAACGCCTCCTTGAACTCTATAACAGACAAATTCAAACGACGACGACGAAGACGACGACGATGATGAACGTCATGACGTCGTGACGTCATATGCGTCACGTGTGTTTCGCGACTACAGGCCTACAACTGCGCTGCGTCAATCAATCAATCAACTTCTATGGCGCCACTATCATAATGCCCAGGGCATCAGCCGATGGCGCACCAAATCCAAATAGCAGTAGAGCCAGGTCAAGCCAGAAGATCGCGTCGTAGGCCATATGCTGTATACTTTCAGGGGCCTATTTTAACTGGCTCGCTATCTACTTGAGTGGTGGCGAATGGCGATTGGCGATGTGGTTGTTGTTGTTGTTGATGATGATGATGATGATGATGATGATGATGATGATGATGATGATGATGATGATGATGTGTCGCTCAGAGGCTATTCTAGCCACCTAGACATTGAGGGGGAGTTTAGAGGGAATTTTATGGAGGGGAATAAGGAATCCCCCCCCCCAGAGAAGGCCTAGAATTAAACACTGTGTGTCGCTCACCGTCCAACTTCTCTCTCGTCACCTGACGGAACTGAAACAGACAGAGAAAAATACGCGAGTAATTAATGCGCTGCCGTATTGGACAGACGTTCATCGGATAGGCCTATATTAACGTACTAAATTGTACAGGCTCGCTTAACCCCTTAACTGGGTACCCCGGATATATCCATCCATTTTACATTGAGTTACAGTTAAATACACGGTTAAGGGGTTAATTAGGTAGGCTACATAATAACCACGTTCTAATGTAATGAGAGAGAGAGAGAGAGAGAGAGAGAGATCGACTGACTGACAAAGAGACCAGTGGCGGCTCTAGGGTTTGGCAAGTGGGGGGGGGCGTTGGGGTGGCAACTTCTAATCATAGGGGGGCAACCATTTGTTGTTGAATGTATGTAGCATTACGTATAGGGTCCCAACTGGTGGGGTCACTGGGGGGCCAGGCACTCAATGGGGGCACGGGCCCCCTGTACCACCACCCGGTGGAGCCGCCACTGAAAGAGACAGAAGGACAGACAGTCAAACAGGGGCACAAAGATAGAAAGAGACATGCAGAGATAATTATACACTATTATTGATTCGGTCATTGGCGAAAGCTCAAAACTTAACTCTGCGCACGTGACCAGCTAAAAAATTAGATTTATTCCCAAATTCCCCACTCACTGAAGGGAGTTTGGTGAAATTTCTAAGAGTGACGGGAGAATAAAATCCTATACTCCCGCTGCAGTTTTGGAAAGAATCTATACGATCGAAGATAAAGGAACGTAGACCCTAAAGCCAGTGGCGGCTCCACCGGGGGGCAGGGAGGCTCGTGCCCCTATTGAGTTCCTGCCCCCAGTGGCCCTCCTGTTGGGACCCTATACTTAATGCTACATACATTAAACAAATGGTTGGCCCCCTCATGATTAGAAGTTGCCACCCCAGCGCCCCCCCCACTTGCCAAATCCTAGAGCCGTCACTGCCTATAGGCCTATGCGTGAGAATAAAAACGAGAGATTGCATGCGTAGAGACCAGTAGACTCTTCCATTTCTATATAGCATTCGGTGGCGCAACCGTGGTTCTGGAATATGGGGGGGGGCACGTCGACCATTTCGAGTAAAAATGACTACCATCCAAGAAAGTCGTAACGGAGTTATTGGCACACTGATTCTGTACCATCTGCATCCTTCCAAGTTCCAACCCCATTGGGGGCGACCCCTGTCTCTCCCACCCCTCGTAGCTACGCCAGTGATAATGCTATATGGTGATGGGCGTTGAATATGGACGGAAGAGATAATGACGTTATATGGTTCCGTCTTTCAAGTCTCTCTCTCTTCGTTTTGAATACGCGGATTTATTGCATTATATCGTTTGGTTGGAAGCGCCGGTCTCCAATTCATGCGCCAACTATACTTGAAGTATACATTGTAGAACGAGTACCAGTACCTTGTGACCCATCTGTGGTTCCGTTGGTAGGGACCCACACACACACAAGACCTCCTGGTCTTCAGAGACGTTAGCAGTGGGCGTAGCCAGGATCCCGGAATAGGGGGGGAGGGTTGATATTTTTCAGATGAGAATTCTTGACGAGTGAAAGAAAATTCCGTCTTGGCAGACACTTTCGCGTATTTTCCTCAATCTCAGAACACAACCTACTCCCCACCCCCACCCTACCCCCACAAACCACTCGACGGCTTTGCGGAAATCTCACGACCGGTCCCCAGTCCGAACAAGGGGGGGCTGCGTCCCCCGTGCCCTCCTTTGGGGTTACGCCAAAGGTCGATACGGTATCCATGCATGCATCCATCCGTACCATCAGACCTGAGGAGAGGGGGGGGGTGGTGCAGCCGGTACATTGAACCGGGGCCCATGGAGTTTTCAGGGGCCCAGATCCGGTGACGATAAGGTTTGTTTGCTTGTCAGGGTGTTTTTTGAGAATTTATATCGTTTTTTTGCTTGTCTGGTTTTTCGAAGACTTGATAAATTTTTCTTAAGGGCCCGCAATTTTTTTTTGTTCCGGGGCCCGGAATTTCTCTCGGCGGCCCTGCGTACCATCTATCCATCCATCCATCCATACATACATACATACATCCATACATACATACATACATACATACATACATACATACATACATATATACATACATACATACATCTCCTCCTTTTCCCATTTCTCTGCGCAAGTCTCATCCATCCATCCATCCATCCATCCATCCATCCATCCATCCATCCATCTATCAGTGACATCGGTTTAGTCGTTTTGTTTCTAGATGTTAATGCGTGCTACGGTGTCGCTATATTAATAACCCAGTGATGGATGGATAACTCTGCGCATTCCCGCCATTCCATCGACGCCAGATTCCTTTCCACCAACACCCCACCCCCGAGTGGTAAAACAACGCTGGTCGTACCAGAAGGCGGCGGCGACGGCGGTGGTGGGGAGGAGGGTCTGTGCCGATAAACTTTCAGATCGTAGATTTCGGCGATTTCTACCGATTTCCTGACGCCCCTTTGATTAGCCAAAACAGTTTCAGACAGTGGCGGCTCCAGGATTTGGCAAGTGGGGGGGGGGCGTTGGGGTGGCAACTTCTAATCATGGGGGGCCCAGCCATTTGTTGTTAGGTATGTAGTATTATGTATAGGGTCCCAACAGGGGGGCCACTGGGCAGAGCCGGCGCGTGACTTTCGGGGGCCTCCTGCAATTTTTACGACCGCAACGTTTTTGAAATGTCTTGACGAGCAAAAAAGGTCATCCGCATATATTTTCGCCTCTTCAAATGGCCCCTGACGAGCAAATAATAAAACAAATACTACTTAAGAAGTTAAGAGTAAGAAAAATGAAAACTATTAAATATCCGAGGCCGGCGGGGTCCTCTGCGGCCGCAGGTTTTGCAGGCCCCACTGGGGGCAGGCACTCGATAGGGGGCACGGGTCCCCGCCCCCCCTGTGGAGCCGCCACTGGTTTCAGATATCCATGGACCATGGTCTTAACCAGGGAGCAATTATGCCTATACGATCCTCTAAAAATACGACTCGTCGTCCAACGCTTTGGCCGGCAAGATTCACAGCTCTTCGCAATTCGGACGGCGACGCCGAAAATGCGCTACACAAACGCAGTCATTATGCGCCCTAGTAATAACGAGCGCCTACTACCACTCTTAATGAGATCTCGCGGGCTTTTACTGCGACGAGAAAAGGCGCTATAAAACAAACGGACAACGATAATGAACAGAAGCGCGTTACGAAAATATGCGGTGTGTGTGTGTGTGTGTGTGTTATTGCGGATGTGATCTTATCTCTGTCTTCCGTTTTGATTTATAAAAAATTTCGATGATTGCACTCAGGACCTTCGGCGAATGCATAACGTCACGTGACAGCTCATATGCAGTCCTTGGTTCGTGCGAGATTTTGAGAGAGAGAGAGAGAGAGAGAGAGAGAGAGAGAGAGAGAGAGAGAGAGAGACAGACAGACAGACAGACAGACAGACAGACAAACAGACAGAGACAGACAGGCAGCCAGGCAGACAGATAGACAGACTGACAGAACGCGAGAGTGAGAGAGAGAGAGAGACAGACAGACAGACAGACAGAGACAGAGACACAGAGAGGAGCAGACGACGTGAACGGAAGTCACGTGACTTTTAGCAGACGTTCGATTGATCAGGGCGGGATTAACAACGTTACACATATTTCAAATGAAAGGGGTCCACTCAAAAATTAGCAATTTAGGAGCTTACTAGATTTCTACTGATGCCAATCCTGAAAAATCTAATTCTGCTGACCAGTGAAGGACTGGTCAGCTTGTCAAATCCTGCCCAGTGGCGGCCCCAGGAATTGGCAGGTGGGTGGGTGGGTGGGGCGTTTGAGTTGCAACTTCAACTGTGGGGGGCCAACTATTTGTTGCTAGGTATGTAGTAGTAAGTATAGGGTATCAGTATCAATGAAGCAAAATAATATTTAACGACCTTTTTTGCTTGTCAGGATTTTCCGATGTTGGGAATCATAACCCCTTCGTCAAATCCTGGCTACGCCACTGTATATATACAGTGTATATATATACAGTATATATATATATATTTATATATAGACTGGAAAGCAACAGTATAACAATAGAGGACAACCGAAGGAGAGATGGAACGTGGAAGTGGAAAACGTTCAAGTGGAAAGCATCCTTTGGAGGACATTTGCTCCGATTCCCAGGCGCATCCCTCGGCTGGCATCGCCGTCAATGCATGGGAAAGAGATGCAAGGGAGAACAGGAGGGCACGGATCCACGCGGCTAGCTCTTGCTCCGCTCGCAGCTCCATCATCGCCCACGCGTCTCGTCGATCTCAGACCCCACCCGAGAAAGAAGACAGGACAAATTAATGGATAGTGCCGTCTGTTGCAAAGTACAGGAAGAGCGGGAGATAGGGAGGTAGAGACACACAGACAGGCAGACAGGCAGACAGACAGACAGACAGATGGATAAATCGTGAGAGACAGTGAGAGAGAAGAAAAAAAGAAAAAAGTGTGTGAGAGAGAGAGAGACAGTGAGAGAGAAGAAAAAAGAAAAATGTGCGAGAGAGAGAGAGAGAGAGAGAGAGAGAGAGAGAGGAGAGAGAGAGAGAGAGAGAGAGAGAGAGAGAGAGCAAGAGCATCAGATACCGTGATGAAGTATGGATAGAGACGCCTATATAGGAGTAAACAGCTACTACAGAACCTGCACTTTAAGGCGCTATAGGCCTATATAAATTCACGACATTTTACTTACTTACTCAATCACTCTCTGCCTCCCTCACCCGCCGCACCCCCAGCCCCCCCCCGGTCTTCCATCTTTACAAAACGTCGAAAGAGAAAAGTCTACGCGGACCGTAAACGAAACGCGCAAATGAGCCGTTCGAGTGACAACGACAGGACAAATAGAGACAGATGGGTGAGGTGGGGGTGGGGTCCGGGGGGTGTTCGGGGGCGGTCTCCATCCTCAGAGGCGGATCTAGGGGAGGGCAGGGGGTACACATGTCCCCGGGCGCCGAGGTGAGGGGCGCCAAAATTGGATATTTGGGTAAGTGAAATGCACAATAAAGTAGAAGAAACATTGCGAGGATCTTTTTTGCTCGTCAGCACTACATGAAGAGATAGTTGAGGGGCGCCGAAACCGATAAACGATGTGAGGACCTTTTCTGCTTGTCAGTTGTTAGGGGCGCCAACGTACACTTTGTTCCCGGGCGCCGAATACCCTAGATCCGCCTCTGTCCATCCTCCCACCAGGGTCGTAGCGACAGGGGGTTTATCGGTATATATACGCCCCCCCAAATCAGTCTACCTTAAAGTTTTTTATGTGATTTATATGTGGTTATATGTGGCTTATATGGTTTATAGTTAAGATTTATACTCCCCCAAATATATATATATACTACCTCCCAAATCAAATTCCTGGCTACGCCCCTGCCTCCCGCATCGTGTCGTGCGTCACGTGACCGTTGTCACCGGTCGCCGTCGAGTTTCTCTGTCTCGGTCTGCGCCGGACGAGATGTTTGTCCTGGCCGAAGGCACTCGACTGGACCACTCGGCACTTGGCGCATGCGCAGACGGCCGCCATTTCTGTGGCGCCATGTCCCAGAAAAAAGATAAAACGGGGGTTCAGGGCAAGACGATGACACGACTGCACCCTAGTCCGAACACCGGCTCAAATGGCGCGCTGCCTTTGAGCTCCGTGGGCCACGGAACAATGTACCGGCTCCCAGTGGCGGTTCCAGGGTTTCTTGGTGGGGGGATGAATGAATTCATGGAAAGTTGGTAGGAGGGGACGAAAATAGAATTGAAAAAATCACTAATATTTGGCGAAAAGGGCTGGAAAAAGGGAATTTTATCCCTCATTTTACTACATTTTTACCGAAAAATAGGTTGACAAGCAAAAAAAAGGTCATCCCGGTTAGTTTTACTATCGGCTTTTACCAAAAAGTAGGTTCCACGAGCAAAAAAGTATGTCCGAAAGTCCGGTGGGGGGAGGATGTGTCCCTACTCATCCCCCCACGTGGAACCGCCACTGCCGGCTGCCCTTAGCCTCAGGCCTGCTGCCAAGTACACATGCAAAACCTGTTGTCCCAATCACTTGCCCTGTTATCCCAGAGGGCATAAAAAGGCGCTGTATATATATATATATATATATATATATATATATATATATATATATATATATATATATATATACACATCTTACGTCCGATATGAGTTGTGCATAACAACACGCTATAACTCGATTCTTCATCTGCGCAAGTAAGTAAGTGAGTAAGTAGAAGGTCTCTGACGGCGAACTGGTCTAATAAGGAAGGCAATCTATTCTTCGTAATTGAGTCAAATGAGACGCGGTGCGTCGGGAAGAATCTGTCTTCGCCGGATCATTAGGCCAGGAGGGAGGGAGGGAGGGAGGAAGAGGAGGAGGAAGAGGAGGAGGAGGAGGAGGAGAAAAAGGCAGACTAGAAACGATGTGCGAAAGATAACACGACAGCGGTTAGGTATATGCCTACATACACCGGCGTGCAGGCACACTCCAGGGGCGTAGCCAGGAATTTGATTTGTGGGTATAATGTTATTCGGGGGGGTATAAATCTTTAAAAACGTTGAAAATCTTTCAAAGCACATTAAAAACTTTAAGGTAGCCTGATTATTTTTTCTTGGGGGTATATATATATACCGATATACCCGCCCCCCGTCGCTACGCCCCAACACACTCGTGTACACGCTACCCGTATGTACATTGTACGTCTACTCGAGTATAACTTGATACACTGTAGGCTAGATGTCAAACTTTCTGGTTTTGGATACGGTGTGTTATTTTTATTTATTTTTAATTATTTTTATTTCCGAGCAGTGGCACCAACTGTCCAACAGACTTGGCGAAATGGTGGTCAGAGGCGTAGCCTCGGGGGTATATTGGTATATGCCCCCCCAAAAACAGTATGTATATATAATAGTAATACAGTATATATAACATATATATTGACATATATAAAATATATATTATATATTATATACTATATATAATATATATAACAATATAGGCATTTTCATCATTGCTTGCCGGCGAAATTTCTTTCCGTCATCTCTTTCGTTCAATTAATTCATCTGCTTTCTCGACCAGACGGTCATTTAGTCAGTCATTCCATCAGTCGATCGTGGATTCGTGATACTGTTGGATAGCAGTGCTACAGTGGCGTAGTCAGGATTCCGGAATAGGGGGGAGGGGTCACAGGGACATTTTGTCCTCGATTTCATAATATTACCTAGGCCCAGGGGCGTAAATCCTATGTGTTTTTCTGGGTCCGGACCCACCCACTTTTTTAGGAGCTGGGTCCGGCCAGGCAATGGACCCACCCACTTTTTGAGATGAATTGTTTATTATTATTCGAGACAATTATTTAAAGCAGTGAGAACAGCTAGATTTATTTTCCAATTATGTAACTCAGAAAGACCTGCGATGTTTCCTATCCTCGCGTCTGACTGGCTATCTAGGTATTATTTAGCTCTATGGATAAACGTGACGTCACATTTTCGCATCCGTACGACTCCATTTTGTCATTTTTAGGTCTTTGGTTCGCCGGTAGGCCCTGTATTGACCTTTGTCTGGTATGGGCTCTTTGGAATTCATTCATGTATCGAGTTCCACATAATTGACATTTGACAATGCTTGATGACTTGATGTGCAATGGTTTGCTGGTTTAAGTATGATAATTATAATAATGTATTGAATTGTTACCACTGAGCACTGGCAAGGCTTGTTTCAATAAACATTGTTTTGTGACAGCACAATTTAAAATTTTCATTTGGACCCACCCACCTTTTTACACAGATCTACGCCTCTGCTTAGGCTAGGCCTACCCCCGAATTACTCAACGGATTTTCACAAGTCCCATGGACAGTCCCACTCCAAATAGGGACGAGCCAGTGTTTAATCTAGGCCGTTTCCGGCCGGGGAAAATCGCCCTCTTTTCCCCGGAAATTTTAAATCCCCGTAAATTTTGGAATACTGCATGGACTAACAGCGGCCCCTAGCATAATTTCCCCCCGGTTTTGTCAGTTCCCCGGCTTTTTGAGTTCCCCTCCCGGAGTCCAGGAGTCTAGATTAAACACTGGGGCGAGCTCCGACTAAGTCTGCCCGCCCCCGTGGCCACGCCAATGCAGTGTCAAGCGAATTTTGATTGACAAAACAAGTAACCTATATGTGTTAATTACAGTTCATTTAAAATTAAAATTTTATAAGGTCCGCGAGTCATCGTATAAATGTCTAAGTGACCACCAAGCAAGACATCCGAAAAAGCTCGAGAGCCACTGATGTATAGGCTTACCATAGTCTGGTGTCCTCGTGTTATCCAGACTAGAACGAGAGTTACTAATAATTATTAGGAACGTTGCGTAATTTGAAATCGAAAGAATTCCAACGCGAAATAAAACCCAATATATAACGAATAATAATAATAATAGGAAAATTGACGGTTTTGAATTATTCGTTAAGACGCCCGTCGCCGGAGGCGCTGTTGCGTTTCGAGCGTCCTGTGTCCCGTAATTTAATTATTACCAACTGCTGTAACGTCTTTGATTATTAAAGCCGCGTTTTAACACGGCAAAAATCGCCTCCTTCTCTCGATCAGGCGCTGCAGCGTCGTCTGCGAGTCTGACCGTGGCTTTGTGTTTGGCGTCTTGCCTCTCGAACGAACGAACCTAGACGCTAACGACCAAATCTCGCTCGCGTCTTCTGATGCGAGAAGTGGTCGAGAGTAAAAACAAATATCGGTCCAACCATGGGACATATGGGTCCAACACGGACGGACGGACGGACGAACGGACAGAGGAGGGGGTGGTGGTGGCAAGGAGTGGAAAAAAGGGAGACGTCGTAGTCGTCCTGTCCAGCTTTTACATCGACGCTGTCACTCGTGTAGGCATACAGACGAATTTTATCCGATTAATGACATTTCGTTCCAATTTCCGGCATCTGTGGAAGGCGCTGGAAGCCTTTCGTTTCGGCCAGGGGCTGATCTACGTTGGAGGGGGCATATCACCCCCAACCCTATCCCTCCGAAGTCACCCCAACAGTTTCGTCCTGCCGATTTCTTGTCGTGACAATTAATAAATCGAAAAGTCACGAAGGCTCTAACGTCACTCTCCTTCGTCCTCTGAATCTTGAAATTTGCAAAAATCGTGCTTTTTCATATATGCTGCACCAGAACTTTGGTGCTCAATTCCAGCATCCTCCGCTGTCTTCACCATAGTCAAACAACAAATTCTGAAACAATTTCCTTCCATTCTTGCAATATCTAGTCGTTTTTCTTTCTAAACTCAAATCATTCTTTTTCAAAAAATCATTTCCTCTATAGCTGTAAAATCTCAACCACAATTACCCCGCATCAATGACCATGACTTTTGGATGTAGCTACTTCATACTAGAATTAAGCGCCTAGGAATAAGGAACCACTGCGGCGCTGCTTTTAAAAGCGCTATTAAATTCACGCGAATTTACTTACTTACCACCCAAGTGTCTAATTAAGTACTGCGCCGCAGAAATGCGATCGTGACCGACCCAGTTGTGCGCTGATGGCGAAAAGTGGGTCGGGTCGCCGCGGTTCTACATCCGGGTATCTGTGTTCGTTCGTCAGTGAATCACTGAAAAGCGTAAAGGTGAGAAATCGTCGACGACGGAAAAGGAGAACACATCCAGCGAAGTCTGGCGAAATCCCGAAAAATCCGGATCCACCGTAAGATCCCCGAACGATCCGACCGTCCGTCCGTCGATCCGGACGCCCGGAACCGTCATCGAGACGGTCGCATCAACGCCAGATTCCCGTCCGCATATACCCCCTCCCTGCCCTGCCATGGTCATGGTGGGCGGAGCCTAGATAGAGGCGGAGTTTGGCGTTTGATTGATGTTCGGGCGTTTTCGTCGTTTTTATTATTGTTCTTATTATTATTATTATTGCAATGGCGAAAAAGACTTACGATTTGCTATTCAAGCTGCTTCTCATCGGAGATTCCGGGGTGGGAAAGACCTGTCTTCTCTTCAGATTCTCCGACGACGCATTCAACACGACATTTATCTCTACCATAGGTAGTACTCGTTGGAATATTCTTATGATATTTGATTAATTAATTAATTAATGAGGCATTTATGACACAGTATACTGCAAAGTTTTATTGTTATTCGTAGGCTCTAAGACAAGAGGGCAAATAAAAACAATACAGAAACAGAACTACTAAAGGACGGGGGGCAAAGAATGAGATTACACAGCAAGACCATAATGTGAATGAACGGATGAGTGGAATATAGGGGTTCTCACACAGGACAGATCCTACTAAGCCACTCAAAACCTGCTGTTAATTATTGTTATTATTTTGTTGTCATTATTGATTAAAATCTCTCTTTCTTGCGTTGTTAGTGTATTTGTTGTGTACTGAGCTTTTTTGTTGGAAGTGAAACTGTTTAGGATGAGAATAATTAAAATTATTATTGTTGTTATTATGGAGAGGCCATAGTTGAGTCAACGTGCCTCAGCGCTTGATAAAATATTACAGGCGTGAATTTATGTTGTGAATGTGCCTGACCAGCAGTAAGAATCTCTTTATTATTATTAAATGACTTGTACATCAGCTGGTAGCAATATTTTGCTTTGGATCAATTCTTTGCTATAGTTCTTCATTTTTTTGATTAATTGTAATCATTCATTGTAATCGTCGTAACTAGATTGCAATATATCAGAAATATATTGCTCCCCCCTCCCCCGGTTACCAGAACATTCACTGGTAACTGCTGTTTATGTTTTCACTGCTATTACTGAAGTCGCTCGAAATGAATGCATGCATTGCAGCTTTTCAAATTGTCATTAGGTAATGAAGTTTGTGAACTGCGGATACTGATGTAAAGAATTGGCAAATATTACTAGTAGTTTTTTAAAATATGAGACTGAAATTTAGAGAGAAATGAGGCCAGTTTATCATGTGTAACAGTAAACATTACACACCCTTTCTTAGCACTACACTGAGTTTGCATTTTGTAATTATCAACTTGATATTTTCCAAAAATTGAAACTTGAGTCAAATTGCAAATGTTGCTTATTTTGAGTCAGACCATTCAAGGACCTTTATTATTATTATTATTATTATTATTATTATTATTATTATTATTATTATTATTATTATTATTTAAGACGATTTATATAGCACAGTAACATAACTGGGGCAAAAGTCAAGAGTGCTTTACAGTCACTTTTAAGTCACTTATGAGTCACTTATAAGATATGTTCAAATAAGTGTGTCTTTAGGAGCTTCTCAAAACAGCCAACTGTTAACTGCTGTAAATCCAAATAGTGTTATCTCGATATCGTATAATTTGGCCGTTCCCTCAGATATGAAATTAGCTGTGTTTTCTGTAAAGGTAAATTGTTTGAAGCATTATTAGAACATAAATACATGCAATTTGTATCCTAAGAATCGGTAATTTAAAAGCGTAATGCAATGGTATAAATGCTGATTTTTTCAAATTTAAATATTGATTGATTGATTGATTGATTGATTGAATGTTGCCTAAGTTTGTGAGTTACAAAAGAAATAGTTATGTGTGTGGTATCTGGACTTCTTAGTAATCTGCTTGACAGTAAGCCAGGTTGTCTTTGCTTGGAGTTATATTTATTTACTTATTTATTTAACGAAGGTTTGTAATAATAAACTAATTTTGCACGTGACATGCTGCTGTGCTAAATGTATTAAGTAGTTGGAATTTGCAAACGGTCATTTATGTATATGGATAGTAGTTGTTGGTTGTAAATTTTCAAGCTGTGGGTCAATCTTGTTTCTTTTCCCAGGAATTGACTTCAAAATAAAGACAATAGAACTAGGCGGCAAAAAGATCAAGCTACAGATATGGTATGATATGGTATCTAACTTTTTGGATATATAGTTTTTTTCTCACCAGATGGATATTCCTCTTATTTGCTTTGCATTTGGTTTGTATGTCTAATCACAGATAACAGTTTTATTTGGATAGTTGAATATTAACCCCTTTATCAGGAATCCCGAATATGTCTGTCCATTTTACATTGAGTTACAGTTAATAGCACTGTAAAGGGGTTAAAAGTTGAAATTTGTGGAGGTGTCTTTAAAGCATAAATCACACAATTTGCTGGGTAAGTTTAAAACCAGCTTAGTTTTAAAAAAATTACTATACAGTTTGCTGATTGGTACAATTTAAGATGGTCATGGTTCATATTTTTCCAAATGGTAAGCATAATGAATTTTTGGAGTTAACAAACTTCAAAAACTTAATGAAGAAATATGGCAGCAGATTTGGCGAAAGAATACCACCATGGACAAAATCAGACTATAAAGTTCTGAGTATGATTTAATAATATCAAAGTTCTACTGTATGTTGGTGTATATCTGTATCTTTTTCCTAGGGATACGGCTGGACAGGAGCGTTTCCACACGATCACGACATCTTACTATCGTGGAGCGATGGGTATCATCCTTGTCTATGACATCACCAACCCTAAGACGTTTGACAACATTACCAAATGGTTGCGCAACATTGACGAGGTCTGACAAGTCTTGTGCTGTCCTGTCCTGTGTTTAGACATGGACACACACACACACACACACACACACACACACACATGGCGTGGCTCGCACATGCTTGGTATGGACCAGAGGTTCTCAAACTTTTCAGGTCGTGGGTTCGATCCCCACAGGAGCCCTACGGTCGACCCAGCCTTACTCGCTAGAGGGTGGTGGTAAAATGAGGAGCAGCGTTAAGTTGCGAGGTAAAACGTGGGTCTGGGGAAAGTAATGGCAACCTGCCCCAGATTAATGGCTTATGCCACCTACATCGCTGATTGCACTGTTCTGAAGACAGATTTATGCACTTTGTTGGTGCATAGTGATAAACCGATATCTTATTGTGCTGTACTGACTTTTGCAGGCTAGCATGAATGAATGTATTAGGCAGCTAAGTTTTCATGTTACTTGATTGGGGGAAAATGACTCGTATTCTTTCTGCGTATCGAGTGAGTAAGAAAAGGCATGGAGTGTGATGTATTTTTTTAATAGAAAGTCGCTATATCTTGAAAATTGCTGAATTTACATTAAGTGGCACTGATGTAATAAGTGTTGCATAATTTTTGCAATTACGTGGTTCGTAGTGAATCACCAATATTTCTTAAAACCATAATGGTAATACCGCAAGATGAATGTGCTTGATTCCTCTGAACGTAAGGTAGGAAGGTAATGTAATTGGTCAGTAAGAAAGAATATGGAGGAGTGGATTAGTTTTGATTGGTGTAAGATGTGCGCCCAGAAGAAATCTCCAGAAAGCCATGAGGTTACACCCGACGGGGTGTGCAGAGTTCCCAAATGTTGTATTCTTGTTACCTGTTCTTTTCCAGCATGCCAACGCGGACGTGGAGAAGATGATCCTTGGAAACAAGTGCGACATGGAAGAGAAGCGCCAAGTGCTGCGCACAAAGGGGGAGGAAGTGGGTGTGATTTTTTTTGGTATCTTGTGTCACATTTGCTATCAGCTCTTTGGAAAATGTTATGCCTTAGGCCATTGCACTTTCATAGAATTTTGCAAAACTATTTGTAAAGTATTGTTGCATATTCAATTTGATAGTTTTTAACTTGTATTTATATAAAATTGTCACTTCTCTATGTCTGTCTGTATGCCTGTCTGTCTGTCTCGTTTGGACTCAAGGGTTGACGACTTGTGGTTGCCTGTTTCTATTCTGATCCTGTATTATTATTATTATTATTATTATTATTATTATTATTATTATTTATTATTATTATTATTACATTATTATTATGTATGTTACTAATGTTCCAGATTGCAACTCAGCATCGAATTCCATTTCTGGAGACGAGCGCCAAGACCAACACAAACGTAGAGAAGGCTTTCTTAGATTTGGCTTTGGCCATTTTAGAAAAGGTAGGACCATCGTCTAACAGCATTGGCATAGCCACGTGAGGGATGACCCAGGGGTATTTTTACACCCCCTAACACCCCCCCACTTGAGACCAACATCCCCAACACCCCCCCCCACCAATCTCAGCTATGGGATGACCTTTTTGTTTGTCAGACTTTTTGGGCAGGGGACCCCAGAATTTACCGACACCACCCAAAATGATAATCCTAGAAAAAGTATTGGTGTGTTACGTGGGCAACAGTGGGTTAAAGCCTGTCCCTATAGCTTGTCTGCTGAACTTTAAAATGGTATTATTGGGTTTTTTCCAGACTCCCGGAAAAGATCTCGGCGCTCAGTCGAAGCCGGGAGTCGACGTTGCTGGCGTGAAAGACAACAAGACGAGTTGCTGTTAGGCTGTGTTGTCAAATATTTGACAACGAGTTGCGATTGTCTGCTACATTCTACTACTAGGGACTACTACTTTGAATGGTGGCCATCAACATATATATATATATATATGGCATAATGTTTAAGCACTGCCCAAAGAATGAATGATATATATATATATATATATATATATATATATATATATATATATATATTAGCGTGATATAAAATAAGGAATTATTGATCAGAGTTGGAGCCAATGCATTATTCTTGATTCTATGTCTTCTTCTGAATTGTCCTGCATTGGTTCTGGCTGCTTTGCTTGTTAAAGGATGCTTTTTCCTCCTCCTCCTCCTACTCTGTCTGTCTGCCTGTCTGTCCCATTTTCTCTCAGTGCAGTTTGCATTTACTAAATATTTCTATTTCACTTTATGTTCATTTGTTTCCCTGTCTCTGTGTCTCCTCCCCTCTCTCTCTCTCTCTCTCTCTCTCTCTCTCTCTCTCTCTCTCTCTCTCTCTCTCTCTCTCTCTCTCTCTCTCTCTCTCTCTCTCTCTCTCTGTCTTTGTCTTTTTGTCTTCTTCCCACCATCTTTTTCCACTTCTGCCAGTCTCTGCCTATGTCTGTCTGTCTCACTTGCTCTCTGCCTCTGTCTGCCTATCGCTCTTGCATTGCGCATCCTACTGCATGTCTTTCCATTCTAGTGCATTTCCAGCGTCGCGCGTATCCGCTTTTATCATAGCTATGGCCATGCTCATGTAGGCGTTGACTTCAGACAGTTTCTGATCGCTTCTTAACCCCTTAACTGGGTACTTAACTGTAACTCAGTGTAAAATGAACGGATATATCCGGGGTCCCCAGTTAAGGGGTTAATTAAATATGATAAGTGATTAGTGAAAAACGCTTTGCACATTGTAACCTTAGCCTGCTTGTTAATCAGTTAATTTCTTATGATGTTTTTTAAAAAATAATACCCTCTAATTAGGTTTAAATTACTTGGGGAGGGGTTTCTTTGATAGCGCGCCTGTCTGTGTTGTGTTTCTTGTATAAAAGTCAGTTTTCTGTCTTTCTTTTTGATTGGTCGGCATGTTTATTCCGCTATTGGTCGACCCGTTGTTTTGCACGTTAACTTGATAAGCCGTCTCGGCTTAGAGATTGGCAATGATAGTTACATTCACACAGCAGTTATGCATTTTTTTGCGCATACATTCTCTTGTTGTGCCACGTAGTGAATGCTTTTCTAAAAACTTTATAGTGAATACATTTGAAACCCATTTAAGGTATGTTATTAGTCAGATGGTGTTGAGTAAGTATATCGGTATTATTTAGTTTCCTTGTTGATTGTTTGGAAAACGGGTTTGGGACGTTGTGTCCGGAAGTTGCGCGGTGTTGGTGGTTCGGTAAATGCGTAAAAATTTGATGAAATCGTTGAACGTTTACCCGGGCACTTAGAGTGACTTGGAAGTCCTAATATTATTCTAGCCAAATGGATGAATAATACATTTCCACAACTTGTATGTCATTTAATTTTTACCAAATAATTTATCAAAGAATTGCTTACAGGAAATGTATTCAGATTCATTGCCTATCAGAGACGGTCTATTAACTTTGATTTGAACCTAATTTTGATATGTTCTAAATGGTTGTGTTTTTAATATTATTATAATTAAAAATTACACATTTTATTTTAGATTGTGATGGCTTGAGGTTACATTAAAAAAATGGCAGTTTCAACACATCTGACCTTGTAACACTATGGCAATACACCCAAATCATTTGTAATTTGCCTGTAAAGTTATTATTATTATTATTATTATTATTATTATTATTATTATTATTATTAAACTGACAAGTTCTTGTGTGCCATATTTATACCAAAATGTCAGGAGCAACATTGGATGGTTTGACATCTAATTTTTAAAACATGAAATCATTTTGTGATCTAAATAGAACGATACATAATTTATGTAGGCATGTATGTGTGTGAATGCATTGGAAATTGCTTAATTGTCATCAGTATGTTACATTTCTACCTTTTTGTGTACGATCCATTCTTCAACTTTTGCTTGAAGTTATTTGGCATCAGTGTATTATTAACCAAGAAATATTGGGCCTCTATTTTATCAATCAAAAATATTTTGGGCCTTCGTGTACTACTGGTTGAGAAAAGTCTAGATATTCTGATCGCATTTCCTCAAAATTAGTGATTGAACTGATTGCCTATTTGATTGAACATTCCATGCTTATGTGTTAAGGGTTAGAGTCTTTGGTCCTATATGGAAGTATATTCCAACATCATGATTTCTTGTTTTCAAATGTAATCAGATATCGTGTTGTTCATTGTAATAAATATTGTGATTACTCAGAAGTTACTGTGTTTTTGTGTGTACACAGCGTTCTTGTGTACATTTGACCTATTGACCCCTTGCTTTACCTACATTTGACCTATTGACCCCCTCACTTTACCATTGTCTTTGTCTCTTGTCTTGTCTCATACTGAATTGCTTGCTTCCACTGTAAGACTCCCTGGTTCTTACCTAGGGGATTACAACTTGTTTATGCTTAGAAGTTGCCATCCCAACGCCCCCCCTCCCCCACTTGCCAAATCCTAGAGCCGCCACTGGTAGGTGTATATAAACTTACTATAGGACATAAGTTGCAATGCATGTAATTCAATATAGCAATTATACTAGGGAATTACATACAGCCAAGCAGGGTTTAATTGCCCTTTCCCACCCCCACCCCCCGGAAATTTCAAATTCCCCTCGGAAATGTTGGCATAATACATAAAATTAACAGGGGCCCCTAGCAGAATTTCCCCGGCTTTGTCAGTCACCCCCCCCCGGAGTCCAGGCGTCTAGATTAAACACTGCAGTCAAGCACAGTTGGTTCAAGAAGATGTTCACGGGTCATGAAATGTATTTTAACTTAACTTCACACATTTCTACCTTAGTACCCTGTATGCACAAGAGAGCATTAGAGCATGTTTTAGGCATATTATAGCATGATTCTACAGGCATAGCAATAGCAGTCCTTCAGCTATAGGGGCCGTTCATAAATGAAGTCACGCACTTATGGGGTGGGGGTGGGGGTTAAACATTGTGACGACAGGAGAAGGGGTTTCCAAAAATGTGACGTCACAACATTTCATTTCCATTTATGTAAAGTGCTCTTGCTTTTGGCACCTAGCTACGTTATAGCGCTATAGATTTGTCGAGATAATATAATAATAACAATACTAAATTATAAATATCGTTATTAATGCCGCAGTGTTACGTTACCGCAAAATTGAACGTATTTTACACTTATAAATAATTGTTATACTTCAGTTTTAAAAAAGGAATTTGAAAAGGTTTCCGAATATTGTTTCAGCTACAATGTAGTTATTATTAACGAATGTTTTCAAACGAAACATTAATTTTTACATCGGAAGGATGACAAGATGCCGAGGGAAGGGGTTTAACGCGTTGTGACGTCATATGTGAGGGGTTTGACTTTTTGTGACGACGTGTGATGATGGGGGGGGTGTCAAAAATTGACAAAATCGCGTGACGTCATTTATGGACGGCCCCTTATAACTGTGCATGGGGAGATTCTTCATCGGTCTCAATAGTTCACGCTTTCATTCAGTCGGCTGTAAATATAAACCGGTGTTCTTCAACATCTTGTCATCGTTTTACGTCATATTTTAGGAGGTCTGACGTTTTGTTACGTCGCGTTACGTAGTGGGGAGGGGGGGGGGTGAAAAAGTGCCAAAAGGGCGTTACGTCATTTATGGACGACCCTAAGGACTATTGCAACAGTAGGATATGGTGAAGCAAAATCTCATAAGAGTGACGAAACGAATTATATCCACATTTTCTTGTGTCCCCATCTTCCACAGAATCAAACCGTACTAGAATAGTCAATATATTCTGCCTCAATTTTATTCTAGAGCGTTCGAAATTCCACGAAAAATGGTCAACTAATTCAAGCGACATTATAAAGTCTTTCAGAAATAGAGGGGGAGTCGGCATGTTGTTACATCATATTTTAGGTGATCTAACGTTTTGTTACGTCGCGTTACGTAGTGGAGAGGGGGTGAAAAAGTGCCAAAAGGGCGTTACGTCATTTATGGACGACCCCTAAGGACTATTCCAACAGTAGGCTATATCGGATCGGGGACGTGGCATCGAACCCCCAACTCGTCACCACCTACACTCGCCCAGGGGGCACCTAGATTTTTCCAGTACCTAGGAAGGGGGGTTACAGTGAGTCAATGGCGTAGCTAAGGGGCCCGACAAATTTTTCATTGTGTAATAGGTATTGTTGTTCTCGGTCGAGCTGATACAGTTAATTAACGAAGGGAAATAATAGGCGAGGACCTTTTTTTGCTTGTCAAGGTTAATCAAGGGATATATATATATATATATATGTGTGTGTGTGTGTGTGTATGTATATATATATATATATATATATATATATATATATATATATATATATATATATATATATATATATATATATATAAAATAGCTGACGACATTTTTGCTTGTCAAGATTTTTCGAAACTGGCTATGGTCATAACCCCCCTTCCGGAAATCCTGGCTACGCTACTGTAGTGAGCCTTAATTCGCCCACGGCCACGTGAAATGCTATAGTGGCGCTAAAGAAGCTTTCTGACTGATCGATTGATTGATCAACTGATTGATTGATTGATTGATTGATTGAAAACAAACGGTCTTCGAAATAGGAAATCATCAACTATTGTCATTGGCCAGCTACACTGTTGTTCCGAATTGGTCGCGTTGTCCGAGTTTCGGCTTCTGGAATATTCCGAACCTCGCAACAGGGTCGGTCTTTTCCAGGTCCTGCCACTCCCTGACCCCGACCATGACCCGTTCGTTGTGGCCAGCAGCGCTCGACCGCCGCGCCGAAGTCTCTTCGACCGGTCGCCGACGGGTCCGACCATCGACCGCCGTCGGGTCGGACCCGGGTCGGTGCGGGTCGATGACGACGCCTTTCGACGAGTTCTTGATCCTCTTCGTCGAGTCCTTCCTGTCGAGTAAACATGCACCGGAAGAACCGGACGACAACGGCATGACGTCAGCAGCAGCAGTGGTCGTCTCGTTGTCGTTGGCAACCGTTGTCGTGGAGACGCCGTCTCTAGGGAGCGTCGTCGTTCTGTTTCGAGTGTCCGAGGAGGTGGTGGCGGAGGGGGGAGGAGGAGGAGGAGGGGAATCTACGACCCGGATGCGCTCGGTGCTTGACCGCGGCGTCTACGTCATCGTCGTTCGACTGGCACGTGACGTCATCGTCGTCGTCGTCGTCATCGTCTTCCGGGATCGTCGGCAGACCGTCGTCGTTGTCGTTGCCGACGAGAAATGACGTCATCAGCGCAGCGCCGGCGGCGGCGTCACGTGACGACGGCGCCTCGCAGCGCAGGATGTCGGGGGTGAACTGGCAACGACCGCCGCCGCCGCCGCCGCCGCCGTTGTTGGCGTCCGTCTTGATGAACCAGACGTCGATGGGGGAGGGAGAGGGAGAGGCCGATGACCGCGACGAACTGTCCTTCGGGCGCCGGCGATCCGTCGTCTTCAGGCGTCCGAACCACTTCTGGATGCACCTGGACGTATCCTCCTCTCCCTCGTCTTCTTCTTCATCCTCCTCCTCCTCCTCTCTCTCCTCCTCTTCCCGTCGCCCAGGGTGGTCCTCCGCCGCCGCCGCCGACCGACCGCCGTCGGTGCCGCCTCTCGCCCGGTGGAGGCGGCGGTTGGAGGGTCCCCGTGTCCCAGTCTTCCCCCCGCCGCCGCCGATGACTCGATGCGACTCGAAGAAGAGCCCCCGCTGGTCCCTGAAGTCAACACCAGTCTGTTGTTCTCCGGAGTGTTGGGTTCTCTCTGCAGTATGGCGTCCTCATCCCCACCACCACCACCACCACCACCACCACCACCACCACCACCACCTCCCCTCGGCCCCTCTCCCTTCCGGAGACTGTTGACCGTGTACGTCTGGTATTTGGCGCGCTTTCTCCGGCGAAAGGCGCAGACGACGGCGACGACGACGAGGCTGAGGAGGACGAGGACTCCGGCGCAGGCGCCGAGCAGGACGACCTCCTCGCGACGGATCGTGACGGTCCTCCTCGTGAAGTTCCCCGCGGGGAGGACGGGGGCGCCGCCGATCTCGTCCTCCTCCTCCTGCAGCCACACCTTGTAGCTGACCTCCGACCGCCCGGCCGAGTTCTCGGCGGTGCACTTGTAGTCGCCGGCGTCGCGACCGGTGGCGTTCCGGATGAAGACGGTGCTGCGGACCTGCCGGTCGCCGGCCTCGTTCGACTCCGTGGCGACGGTGAACGCGGCGCGGGCGAGGGGCCGGGCGTCGCGCGTCCAGGAGATGAGCGGTTCCGGATCGCCGACTGCGACGCACTCGACCGTGGCGTTACCGGACGGCCGGACCCGGACGCTCGTGACGGTGTTGACGATGACGCTCGGACAGGCGAACCGCTCCCAGCCGAGGTGACGCCAGGCGATGTCGGCGAGCAGGCGCGGCTCGGCGCAGACCGGGGCTGTTGCTGGCGAAGTCCCAGTTGATCGTCCGCGCCGGCGCCGCGGCCGCCAACCGGCGACGCAGCCACCGCAGCCGACAGTCGCAGTTCCACGGGTTCTGATGGAGGCGGACGACCGACAGACTCGCCGGCAGGTACTCGGACATCGCCTCGCTCAGGCCCTGAAGCTCGTTGTTGATGACGTTCAGCTCGTTCAGCCTGTCGAGTCCGCGGAACGCGTGCGGATGGACGCGCTGCAGACGACAGTTCTCGAGGTTCAGCATCTCGATGTTGTCCAGGCCCTTGAAGCTGTCGTGCGTCAGGAACTTGATGGGGTTCGACTTGAGCGTCAGCATCCGGAGCGACGGGAGGTGCTGGAAGACGGCGGTCGGGACGCCGGTCAGGCGGTTCAGCTCCAGGTCGAGGATCTGGAGGTTGTTGAGTCCGCGAAAAGCGTCCGGGGCGACGACGGCTATCCGGTTCCGGACGAGATAGATCTCCTGCAGCGAGTGATAGTGGCGGAACTCGTCGATTTCGAGCTTCGAGAGGAGGTTGCCGTTGAGGGTCAGGACGTTGATCTCGACCGGGAGACTGCGAGGGACCGTGACGAAGGCCTTGTCGAAGCAGTCGGCCCGCTTGAGGCCGAAGATGACGACGATGGCGCACTGGTGGCAGCTGGTCCGCTCGAAGCGGAGCAGGATTATTTCCGTCAGCATCAGGAACGAATAGGGCCACATGTTGTACTGCTCCGCCATCATCATCATCATCACCACCACCACCAGGGGCGTAGCAAGGAATTTGATTTGGGAGGGTATAAATATTTTGGGTGGTTGTAAATCTTAACTATAAACCACATAAACCATATAAACCACATATAACCACATGTAAATCACATAAAAAACTGTAAGCTAGACTGATTGGGGTGGGGGTATATATACCGATATACCCCCCGTCGCTACGCCCCTGACCACCACCACCATCTATAAATCATCGACTTTATCGTTATCTTTGCTATCGTTACCGTCGAAGAATTTGTTGCTTTTGTCGGGGACGGGGACATGGGACAACCTCAATGGTCGGTTGTTGTGAGTTTTGGATACTTTATTGTCGGTTTGTTTGGGCGGACGTGCGCGGCGTCTCAGCCACCAGGCCCTCCCCTCCGCAGAAAAATCGTCCATTTCCGGTGTCCTCTCGTTGTTTCCCCTCGAAACCGGAAGCGAGAAGCCTTTGAAGGCGATGATTTCCAGGAGACATCCGGTCGGTCGGTCGGTCGGGGTCGGTCGGTCGGTCGTGGACCCGCTCCGTGGCCGTAGATCAGGGCGCCGAGTTATCGATCGCGTCCCCGGCCGTTGCCTCTCCGACGGGTTCGACCCGTTCCTCCGTCACGACCACCGACCTGATGATGGTCGTCCGACCGGACCGCGTCGCCGGCGCGGACGGAATCTCTCCTTAATTATCCGGCAGATGTATTCGCGGACATTTCGACCTTCAACCGTCGATCGATCAACCGGTGACGCCGCTGCTTTGGGACCCTCCCGCACCCCCAGGGCCCCGACTGGGCCGGGCGGGCGGGCGCGTAGATCACGCAGAGTCTCGGTCTCGTTCTGCACGTCCGACTACTCCGGACCGCTCGTCACCCGGACACTCCTAAAGCCGTCCGCTGCCGGCTTTACCCTTTCCCGTCACGTCCAGACAAAATCTTAGAGGATCTTGCCCGCCCATAATCTGATCGGCGGCGGCTTTCAAGTGAAAATCCTCTCGCAAATCTGAACAGAAAGGAAGAGAAAAGCCATTTAAATAAATAAATAAGCTAAGTACGTCGAGAAAAGTATGACACGACCCAATTCAAAAATACTTCCGGACAAAACATGACACGAATGGGGGCGTTTGGCTGTCCATTATGCTAAGTTTTAATCACGATTGTCGGCATAGACTTTAAAAAATCTATGGGATTTTGGCGTCAATTTTCTATTGTCTTTGTCGTAGATAGACGACATCTAGTGTAATAATGAATCTATGGTTGTCAGTATCGCCGACTCTGAATTGTCGATACAGTATCATCGATACTTTTTCTAGTATAACTTATTGTATTGTCGATACTTCTTAAATCAAGTATCGATTTGTGTATTGCCGATACTTTTTAGAGTGAACGTTTTCGATACTCTCGATACTAATAGGGCCCTACTTTCTATTGCGAATTCAATTATCGCCGCCTAGGCCAGGATAGAACAGCGAATATGACGTAGAATTTAATTATAATTATAATTATAAAATCTACGATTATGACATTGTCGTTTTTAATTTCCTCGTTTATCGCTCGGCACGTGGACGCTGTAAGCAAGCAATTTCGTAAACTAATAGGTAATAAAGTACAGTAGTACTATATGGCGGAAAAAGATGGACTTGATTTACCAAACGAATGTTGAAAGTACTTTATATTTATAGGTGCTTAAATTGTCCGTCGAAATCGCGGTAAAACTTAAAGAAGCTGAAAGGTAAGCTGAAATAATCTTACACCTTCGGGGCTGTCCGTTAATGACGTCAACAATTTTTTTAGGCAACTTTCGACCGCCTACCCTTGTCAACAGCTGTCAAACTTTCGGTGACCCCTAAAATTACGTCAAAAACTTTGACCCTCTACAAAAGGCTGTCTATTAATTTTGCAAAAAAGGGCAATTTTAACCCCACTTTGTCAACAACTGTCAAACCTTCAGTGACCCCTTAATAAAATCATGTAAAAAGCTTTGAACCACTTACAGGCTAAAATATTTTATATTACAATCGAGAAAAGTCCACGATCTAATTTTTAAAAGACCAAATGCGATGACGCAAGACTATGACTCCCAAGGTAGGAGCGCAAACAATTAAGGATTAAAGTGGTTAGCTGTTGACGGGCGAGCGAGTGTGTAGGCCTACCCGGGAGGACTATTAAATTTAAATTAATATTTTTTGATTTATTAAATTTATTGTAAAAATGTTTATTATAGCCACCTTGACATTGGGGGATTTTGAAATGTTTGGGGGGGAAGGTCTGAGTCTCCACACTTTGGGGGGAATTTCCATCCCCCCAGCCAACATAAAAATTAGGAGATTTTAAAACGGGGGGAGGGGTTCCAACAGAGAAGGCCTAGAATAAACACTGTTTTTAGCCGTATTGTTAATAACTCTGGTTATAAAGATGACCTAATTAGGGAAATTAAAAATATTGACGCGGTTTCGTGATTGGCTGAATGTCAGCCATTGGCTATGGACAGCCGTTCGCCTCATAACTACTGTCGTTTCGTCGACGTCTTGAACGACACATTTGCAAGATCTTTTACAGCGTTGAAGGGACACAGGTTCAGTCTACAGTCTCATCGGCTCTTCAGTCTTATTAATATTTCAACCATACCTTCTATAGCGCCCTAAGTATTCCTCAGGCGTCGTCAGAGGTCACAGGGTGATGTCAGAATACAAAGAGGCTGTTTTCGCTACTGCAGATGTATCATTATAACTTCGCTTCTCCAACGAGTCAACAAAATCACGTCCTGTCTCGTTGCTGATTCGAATATGATCCTTTAAATTCTTTAGGGGGTGTCTCTTGGACACGTGGACCCTTCAAATTAATCCTAAAAGGAGTCTAGCGTAGCATAATGGCGCTATAGAAATTTAGAAACTACGCCATCGCTGTGTTGTGGCCTTTGACAGTGACTATCGATCATTCTGTTAACCTTATCGGCCCTAAGCAGTTGTTTGAAAAACTCCTCCGCCACTGTTGTATGTCGTGCTGCAGGCATTTACCGCCTGTACGGTCCATTCTAACGCAGAAATCCCACAAGAATCAAAGCCCTTCTGATCGTTGTTATGGCACATTTATGGAAGCGCCATAGACTACACATAGACCTACGACTTTCCATGTCTACAAAGACCAAGCTCTTTGAACACGTATAGGCCTCCCTGCTTCTGACTTTTAATGTCATAATGTTTGCTCGCCGTCGTTAATATTCCGGAAAGGAAAGGTGGCATGCATTACGGATAAGATGTCGACGGCAAAGATCAGTCGCGCAGCCGGGAACCAGCGTAGCAGCTGTAGACGTCTCAAAGATGTCTCTATTCCCTCTGGCAATGGTCGTTTTCAAAGGCCGTCTGCATTTATTGTCACGTTTATCTTCACATATGCGACCACTTCTGTCTTTACCGTGGCTGTTACTAAATGGTATGTCGCAGCCATGCACAGTGAGCCAGCTCCAGGGCCATATTGAGGTGGAGGCTGAGGGGGCTGTAGCCGCCCCCCCCCCGGCCCACCACGAAAATAGGCCCACCGATTTTCGAGATAACCTTTTTTTGCTTGTCAGCACGATTTGGAAGAGGGAAATTACTTTTTTTGCTTGTCACAGATTTTCAGTATAGGCCTTTTTTTCTCAGCCCCCCCCGGCCCAGTCGGACCTTAATCCGGCCCTGGCCAGCTCCCATGCTAATATAAACTTAATGTTAATCAAAAGTTTGAGCGAAGAGGTAACAGCAGCAGCAGCAGCAGCAGCAGTAGTAGTAGTAGTAGTAGTAGTAGTAGTAGTAGTAGTAGTAGTAGTAGTAGTAGTAGTAGTAGTAGTAGTAGTAGCAGTAGCAGCAGCAGTAGTAGTAGTAGTAGTAGTAGTAGTAGTAGTAGTAGTAGTAGTAGTAGTAGTAGTAGTAGTAGTAGTAGTAGCAGTGCCGTTTAATGAATTTTTGGAGCCCTATAATTATTATTGTATTTTCTGTAACAACGGCTGATACTTCTGTATTGGCATCATTAGGCTATATAATGGCGCTATATATTTGATTGACTGATTGCTTCATATAAAGGAGAGAATCGGAATTACGAAATAGTTGTTTTGTGTCAAAACTTTGTAATCTTTTGAAGTATTTTATGATGGAGAGTAGATTTTTGAAAGACTGTGTACAGTAGGCAGTATATAGTGTGCGGTTTGAAATGGCTGAGAAGTGTCGCATTTCGAGCGCTGTAGAATAAAATTGAGAAGGAGAGTATTGACAATCCTTGCACGATTTAACACAATGATGATGGAACATCAAGAAAATCTTATTATAATTCGAGTGTTTCATCACTCCGCTGAAAGTTTTGCATATCTACGCAGCTACTGTAACAATAGTCCTTCCACTGGTTAAAGTCATAGGCCCTACAGAGAATCGATTTTATCATATTTTTGTCGTCTATGAACTTCAGAAAATTCTGACAAGCAGAAAAAGGGTCAACTATTATTTTGCTTTATTAAGTGAATTATATGGGTATATGACGCGTACAGTTGAGGATAGTAGAGGGACGCCACTACATCATACGTCGAAGTGCAGTGGCGGTTCCAGGATTTCTTGGTGGCGGTGGGATGAAAATCATGAAATGAATTCATAGGAAGTTGGTAGGGGGGATGAAAAAAGAAGGGAACATCAATAAATTTTGCCGAAAAAGACTGACAAAAGGAAATTTTGGGGATTCTCTCCTAATTTTACTACAATTTTTACCGAAAAATAGGTTGACAAGCAAAAAGGTCAACCGCAGTTTCCCCACAGTTTTACTTAGAATTTTACCAAAAAATAGGCTTCACGAGCGAAAAAAGTCCGGGAGTCCGGTGGGGGCATGCGTCCCCACTCATCCCCCGCGTGGAACCGCCACTGCCGAAGTGTAGGTATAAACGCTTCTCATAGTATACTGCGGCTGTGTATCGCCCCCCCCCCCTCCTCCCCCCACGCGCTCATCAGTCGTAAAGTCCGTCGGCAGCATTATAGATTGTCCTTGTAATCTGCTTTCCTCGGCCTGACCCGCGATCATTTCAAGAGCATCGGGGTCGTGACAGAGTCCCTGCCTGCGCTCTTTTAGCCTCCTGGAAGCTGCAATGCCATTCGATGTCCATATACCCGCTATCATCGAAGCTGCTCTGGTTAATTGGCTATGTATAGCTTATACGTAGACGCCCACAGGCCTATATATGGCGATATAATATATAGATACTGTAGATATATGGATGGAATCTGATAGATGGAGAGAGAGAGAGAGAGAGAGAGACAGACAGATAGATAGATAGATAGATAGATAGATAGATAGATAGATAGATAGATAGATTGATTAATTTAATTTGCAGACTATGGAAAAATTGCGGTTATACAGAAACTGGGGCTATAAAAACGCATGTTATTTGTTATTATTATTATTATTATTATTATTATTATTATTATTATTATTATTATTATTATTATTATTATTATTATTATTATTATTATTATTATTATTATTATTATTATTATTATTATTATTATTATTATTTCTGGTGGTGGTAGTTGGTAGTTGTTGTTGTTGTAGTGGTAGTAGGATGCCTAATAGACTATTACAGTAGTAGTAGTAGTAGTAGTAGTAGTTGTAGTAGTAGTAGTAGTAGTAGTAGTAGTAGTAGTAGTAGTAGTAGTAGTAGTAGCAGCAGCAGTAGCAGCAGTAGTAGTAGTAGTAGTAGTAGTAGTAGTAGTAGTAGTAGTAGTAGTAGTAGTAGTAGTAGTAGTAGTAGTAGTAGTAGCAATGGTGAAGTAGTTTTTGGTTGGAAATTATACAAATTTACCGATGCAAAGGATGCAGTATGGCTTATACTAAATCTAAATATATTATGAAAGTAAAACATATATTGAAGGACATATATGGGGATGGCGGGGGTCAGGGATATTCTAGGATTGTGAATTAGGGGGTTGTCGACCTCAAATTGGGGGTGTCCGGAGCTAATTAGTATGCATTTTGTTTGCATACCATTGTCACATTACCAAATTTTGGGGGTGTCGACCTCAAATTGGGGGTTGGGGGTGTTAGGGAGTTGTAAAAATATCCCTGGCGGGGTGCAGTGGAAGAGGAAAACTGAAGCGGTTGTCTGGTCTAAGTTGATTATAATGTGACAAAATCTGGTCCTCGTCTGTCTTGCATAGCACTGAACGATAGATAGATAGCTCACCAGTTTTCCAGTACAGAGTGAAACTGAGGAAGAACGAGATGCTAAAGCAGTTGACGGTTGCTGAAACTGAGTAAGAAATATCCACAGCACGAAGTAGGCCTATCTATCTATCTATCTATCTATCTATCTTCTATCTATCTAGTCCTATCTGACTATTCGTCACGTGATCTATCCTATTCAGTCAGTCTGACTATTCGTCAGATTTTGCGCAGAGCTCTTCTCTTGACGATCGCTTTCTGTCGATAACTTGAGAATTTATATAGCGCCATGATTCAACGCATATCTCCAACGATGCGCGCGCGCAGATAATGCCTACTGCTCTGTTAAAAAGTCGATATTCCCGGCTAAATCGACCTTCCAGTAATCGCGAGCCACGTACCGGTACTTACACTACAGCAGGTGTACTATAAGGACACGGCGTGGACATCTTACCTAACGAGGATCAGACCAGCTGCGTGCCTCCAACGCCCGAGGAAGGAGGCTGCAGCAGCTCCTATGGCGTTTCAACTTATACCGCACAGTCGCCACAGCAGTGGACCCTGGTTCGTGTCTGACTGCCCGCCGCGTCGAGCCGCAGCCGACGCTGCGACGCAAGGCGCCCGGTGGAACGAGCCCCACGGCAGGGGTGTGATGGCGTCGCTTTTCCCCAGGGTTTTTCCCAGGGAGGACTACATACATCGCGTCATATAGCGTCGCCGGTTGTTGGATGGCCAACGCCCGGCTGTGAGGCCGTGTTGCGATGCGCAGGCCTACGTGACCAAGCGCGCGTATGCCTGCATGCGCTATGTACAGCAGTAGCAGTAACACTATATAGGCGTCTTCTGCGCATGCGTGTGCGGCAGTGCGTTAAGTCCCTTCCGGCGCACATGGGATTTCATCATCATCATCATCGTCGTCGTCGTCGTCATCGTCGTCGTCGTCAATAATAATAATGATAATCTAGTGTCTTGGGTTAATGGCGTTTTACGAAAACGTATAAATGTCTTTTCCTTCGCAAGTTATTCCGGAAGGGCATTTCACAAGGACATGTCACGTGGTGACACAGGCACACTTAGAGTTAGAGCCAGTAGAAAGCAAGGAGCAAGGCAGGCAGGCACCCACCCACCCACCCACCCACCCACCCACCCACCCACCCATCCATCCATCCATCCATCCATCCATCCATCCACAACAGCGAGAAATTAATTCTTGATCACCGGTGTTACGGCCCTGTTCTTACTATTTTACTGGGGGGGGGGGTACGATTGCTACAATGATTACAGGTCGTTTCTAAAAAATTTCCCCAGATTATCTCTTTCTTCTTCATCCGCGGAGATCTAGGAATTTCCCCGAAATCGATCGTAATTGGACGACGACGACGACGAAGAAGAAGAGGAAATCGTTCGCAGACTTATCCGCGAAACGGACAGACGCTTAGAAGAGATCTCACTCACACTCGCGGTCCGTGTTCTCTTCCCGACTCGTCATCGACATCGATCAATTTGGGGTGGCGGAGTAGGGTGGAAGAGGGTGGAAGGGTGGGGGGGGGGTATAACGTTCGCTGTCAAGACAACCTTTATCGGAAACGAATTGCCAGCGTGGAATGACGGAGCGTTCTACACGATGTGACGTCTGACGCTGTTGTTAACCTTTTCCAGATTTTTCCATCCATTCCCTGGCAAACCATTCCCCGCCCCTACCCTTTTTCTACCCCCCTGCCGCCCCCCCCCACTTCCCAGCATTTCGAGCAGGGCCCCGAATTGACGGATTATCCTGTTGTGGATGCAAACGATGCCGTCTTCGAGAAATAAAAGTAGCGAGAAACTTGGAGGGAAAAGACGGAAACCCTATTAGAGTGTGTGTGTGTGTGTTGTTTTCGCGATAAAATATGGGGACTGCACCCCTTCCCTATAGTTCCCTAGTGTGTAAAATCGAAATCGGACGAAGGAACTTCTATAGCGCCATCGTGACAGTTATTTATGCATGATTCGTGAAAGAGCTCTGCGCTTTCTCGCATCTGATCTTCATGCGCGTTCATCGCCCGCCGAGAAACTGTTTTACTTGCTAAAATGTTGCGCTATAAAAGTCCAGTCAATTATATTGTATTTGCGATGGTCCGGGGTCTTCGCTGGTGTGTAATACTTTCCTGTTTGCCCCGATAGGGGGGGAGGGGGTAAGGGGGTACATCTGCCAGGGCTTTCAGAGTTATTGTCTCGCTCCCATCGGAAATGAAAGGGTGAGATGTACGTACGTTGTCTGGATTTATTGACTTTGGTTGCCATGACAGCAAAAAAAGTTCTAAAAGATTTCGAACGCCGCGTGAACCAACTTTTTCTACTACCAGACACACCTGATGGCAACACTTACTGGGCAATTTAGTTCCAACTTCCAAGACTATACAGAAAACTTCGTCATAACGGACTCGGTTATAACCAGGGCGCGATTTGCCGGGGGAAGGGTGGAATCTTCCCCCCACTGCCCAACTGCATCCCCCCTACTGCTACATCCCCACCACTACATCCTCCCACTGCTACAGTTTCCAACAACTACATCCCCCCAAGCTCGACATATTCCCCCCCACTGCTCCAGGTCACAAATCGCACCCTGGTTATAACGTATTCCTGTTTATTTATCTTTATATTATTTTTTATTTATCTTTTTTCCTGTCTATTTATCTATTTATCTTTTTTTACATGCTTGAAAATATTTGTCCATTTTTCAAGACGTGCAGTTCTTGAAACTCTTCTTTCTCAGAGTTTAATTTATAAGCAGACCGCATAGCTGCAAACGAAGGTAGGTGCGCAGTTACCGTGACAACCGTTACCGCGGCAACGGTCAAGACCAACCGAGCGAGTTTAGAAAGTAATAGCCGCATAGACTCGCAGTTACCGTGACAACCGTTGCCGTAGCAACGGTTGAACCGTTGCCGTAGCAACGGTTGAAATTAGGCGCCCTTTTTGGAAAAAAAACTAAGCAAAAGCCGTTTGACGAAAAATCTTCGCTTCTCGGCTCGTTTGTCGGAGACGGGATATTGGAGGTCAAATCCCACGATTTATCTAGCGCCAAGTGTAAACCCCCCCGGTCACAGAAACCCGAGCGCCGCCTTTATAGGACGCGCTGCCAATATCGACCGTCGCGCTGACGAATGGGAAGACGGGAAAGGAGGTCAACGAAAGGTCAAGCCCTGCCCGAAAAATCTACAACCTGTCGTCTCGTTGCTCTGCGCATGCGTACACCTCTGGTCTTCCGTAGACTCCCCCCGCACCCCCCGACTTCCCCTCGCGTCCCACGTGACGTATGGAGACCGGATATTGCGTCGACGCATGCGCAGAGAGCGGTTTGTTAGCGTCTAACCGTCCCTAGATGGCGGTTTCTTGTTGGACAACCAGAAAATGTGTTACACGACATAAATCTCGTTTTGTGTGTGTGTGTGTGCGTTGTCGGGATGGGGGCAGAGAGGGGTGGGCGGTTAGGGTGGGGAAACTCGCGGGGACCATGGGCAAAGGGGTTCGCTCTTATTTCAGTTCTTTCTTCCGTGTCGCGTTCTACGTCAATTTGGTCTCGGTGTTGCCGCTACACCCTTTACTGCGTCTCGACGGTTCAGAGTCTTAGTGTGTTTGACTGTCTGTTCGTCCGGCCGTCTGTCTTTCTCTCTGCCAGTCTCTGTCTCTGTCTCTGTCTCTGTCTCTGAACGATACATCTGGTATAAATAATATCACATCGTTGAATGAAAGCAACTTCTCCTCCTCATCCTTCTCCTTCTCCTCCTCCTTCTGTCCCTCCCTCCTCCCCTCCCCCCCCCTCCCCCAGCGCAGTCGGTGGAGCGTTGGATGGAGATCGAAAGCGTCACGTGACTAGAGCAATTCGCTCCGTATTTTTCTCTCTATCTGTCTGTCCGGCGAAATACGAACAGCGTGTAAAAAATAGAAAATCCCGACAATTGCCTGTCTGTCTGCCTGTCTGTCTGTATGTCTCTGTCTCTGTCTCTCTCTCTCTCTCTCTCTCTCTCTCCTCTGACTTTCGAGAGATTTAGAACCCTGAAATCAGACTTGACACTGTCAATCAACAAATTGGACGAACTCCTCGCAGCAGACGCCAGATGTCTTAGCTGGGATCTCTATGTCCGCTTGTCTGTCTGTCTGTCTGCCTGTCTGTCCGTTTGTCTGTCTGTGTGCAAACCTACATACCTTTTCCTGTCTGTCTACTGGTCATCCTCGGCGCTTTATTGTATACGTTGTATGTGTTTGTTAATATGAAAACTTTGAATTTTTTCTTTCTGCTTGGTCCTCGATATTACTTCCATCCCCAAATCTCCCATCCTCCCCACCTCCGGCGAATTCACCGGGTCACTTGGGGGGGGCATGACGGGATGACCCACGAGGGAAGGACAGCAGGCGCGACGTGAAGGCTTTTAATTAATCGGTGATTTCCCAAAGCAATGGACGCGAAAAGCTAAGCGAGGAGAACATGTCAGGAACGGAATCTTAAACTCAAATCCGAGAAGAATGAGATAACAGAGAAGAAATAAAACAGAGGAAAAAACACAGAAAAAGAGTTAAACGAGAAGAGAGAGAGAGAGAGAGAGAGAGAAACGACGAGACTCTAACAAAAAAAACGAAAGAACCAAAGAAGCGGGAACAAGAGCAGAGATGACGAATTGGTCTCCGAACCAAGTTCGACAGAGTGGAATGGACGGAGAGAGGAAAGGAAAAGTAGCGAATGGGGGGGGGAGGGGAGGAGGAGGTGGAGGTGGGTGGGGTGGGTGGGGTGGGGGGTGGGTGTCGGCCTTTGTCACTCCGATTGGCGATCGAGGAGCGGCTTGGTCAACGGAGATGTGACGCGGCCACAAAATGACCAATGCATGATGACGAGTATACTGATGGTCAGCGGGATTGGACACGACGGAATCAATGCCCGGATGCGAATCGAGAAGACAGAGAATTGAAGACAATTAGACAGACAGACAGACAGACAGATGGACGGACAAGCAGACACACGCGCGCGCGCAGCTGGACAGATATGTTGATCCATGTATATACCAAACGAGGTCTTGAAAAATATAATAATATAGACTATGTATTGTGTTAATATAATTATCATATTGTATATGTATAGGATGATGATGATGATGATGATGATGATGATGATGATGATGATGATGATGGTGGTGGTGGTGGTGGTGGTGGTGGTGGTGGGTGGTGGTGGTGGTGGTGGTGGTGACGACGATGATTATAGTGATTCTCTTCTATGGCACCAGTTCAAGAGAGGAGAGAGAGGAGAGACAGAGACATAGACAGAGAGAGAGAGAGACAGACAGACAGAGAGACAGAGAGGCAGGCAGGCAGGCAGACGGACAGAGACAGACAGACAGACAGACAGTAGACACTGTGTATAGGAGGAGTTGACCTGTGTAATGGCTGCAGTGCAATGGATATTTTCTCGCGACCGTTGACTCCTCTCCAATGTCTTGTCTTTGACGTTGCTTTGTGTCTATGTGCTACGTAATGTCCTTTTCCTCTTGGAAAAATGTCCCCCGCTTTTTCTTTCGCTGTTGTCTCTCCATTTCCGGTTCCGGTTCTCGCTTCCTCTGCCCCTGGAAGAGATCCAGGCGATGCTTGCCTTTCTGATGTCCTTCCTTTCTTCCTTCCTTCCTTCCTTCCTTCCTTTTATCTTCTCTTTACGAGGCTCGTGTGATCTAGGTCACGGCTTTGCAAACGGGTTTTCTCCGAAGATTTTTTTACCGCTTTGTCTTATAATTTCATTTTCATCTGTACGGTTCTTTCCAGGAAGTTGTTCTTATTCATAGTTCTTTCGTTCTGTACTTCCGTCTTGCCGTCGTATCTGGCTCTCTCAAGTCGTACACGTTGGATTGTTCAATTGTTCAACATTATTTCCTGCCTTACTGCCTAATAACCATTTATTTTCATATGATGATGATGATGATGATGATGATGATGTGATTATGATGATGATGATAATTATGAGTGTGATTATGATTATAATGATAATAAGCGATAATTAACGATAATAAACAATTATATATATATTCTATACACATACATATGTATATTGTATGCCATTAAGTATACTGCCGATTATGACAGTAATATGGAGGTGATAATACTACATATTAGAGCGTTTACAAATAAGGAATTCTGACAGTAAAGGAAATCGGGTGTGGGGCGCGGTGGGGGTGTTGGAGTGGACCCTTGTGTGTCTAAGGGGAGAAAAGGGTCGTTAAGGATGTCGGTATTTTGGGGTGGGGTGGGGTGGGGTGGGTGAGGGTGGCGGTAGAATGATTTTCTGGGGGTTTTCGAATCGAAACTGCTTTCCGCACCGTGAACGCCCTTACGAAGTTACGACCCCCAACTGATTTGACAGAGACAGAGACAGGCAGACAGAGACAGAGACAGACGTCAAGGCAGACGAACAGGGAAGCGTACAACCAGACGCACAGGAACAGACCTCGGGGAGGAGCTATAGACAAACGGACAGACAGAGAAATGTTGACGCAAAATTCCTAGACGTTTGGATTTATCTGTATGTGCCTAAACGTAGGGGAAGATGGCCGAAGAGGGGACGCTGTCTGTATTCTCTCCACACGGAATGAGTTAGAACCGAGAGAAACCAGACAATGACCATAAGAACAGACACAGTAGTTCCATTAGGGACCGAGATGCAGAGGGAGAGGGAGAAGGAGAGGAGAAGTGGGCGGGCTCTTCAATATTTTTCCGCAAATTGATGTCACTGTTGAGCATAGTAGTAGTAGTAGTAGTAGTAGTAGTAGTAGTAGTAGTAGTAGTAGTAGTAGTAGTAGTAGTAGTAGTAATAGTAGTAGTAGTAGTAGTAGTAGTAGTAGTAATAGTAGTAGTAGTAGTAGTAGTAGTAGTAGTAGTAGTAGTAGTAGTAGTAGTAGTAGTAGTAATAATAACAATAAGTAGTAGTAACAGTAGTAGTAAGTAAGTAGGCCTAAGTAAAATCTCGTGAATTTATATGGCGCTTTAAAAAGTAGCACTGCACTAGCTCCTTATTCGCAGGCGCTTCACTCATTATTCTTAGTTGCAGTAGCGGTGGTGGTGGTGATGGTTGTTGTTGTTGAAGCTGATACCGGCGTTGACGTGTGTTGAGAATGTCGTTTTTATAGCGCAATATATCTTGGCGCAAGATCGTTTAGCAATATCGCCGCTTCGACAGAGGATAAGACGGACCAATATCCTCTGGAATAGGCCTTCGCTGTACGAGATCAGGCTGGAGCTACGTCAGAAGAAGGCACGCGTCACGACCGACGACGACTCAGGAGTCAGGACAAGCGGCGTCATGACGACTCGTGACGTTCTTTCATGTCTTTCGTTTTTGCTCCTTCCATCGGTCCATCCATCGGTTAGGATGGATAGGAGGAGGAGGAGGAGGAGGAGGAGGAGGAGGAGGAAAATGAGGAGGAGGAGGATGAGGAAAATGAGGAGGAGGAAAATGAGGAGGAGGAGGAAAATGAGGAGGGAGGAAAATGAGGAGGAGGAGGAAAAGGAGGAGGAGGAGAAGAGTGTATTTGTCTATCCAGACTGTTCTTAGATATCAAAGATGTCTTCTTTCTTTATCCGCGTATCGTATCACCGAACGATCTTCCAATCTCAACGTCCATTTTGACCTTCTCCTCCTCCTCCTCCTCCTCCTCCTCCGCTTCCTCTTCCTCCTCCTCCTCCTCCTCTTCCTCCTCCTCCCACTCCTCCTCCTTTCTCGTCGGTTTTTCTTTGCTCCGCAATCTCCGACACCGCAATCTACCGAAACCCAAGGGCTGATTCCCTCCCCCTCCAAGCCCCCCCACCCTCCACCCCCACCCCCACCCCACCCGACGGCAATTTCGCAGTCTTCGTTTTCCTATTTTTCTGCCCGTCTCTCTGTCCGTCTGCCTGTCTCTCTCTGTCGGTCTTTTAGTCACTCCTTCTAACTTGTTGTCTGTCTTGTTGTCTGTCTGTCTGTCTGTCTTGTTGTCTGTCTGTCTACCTGTCTTGTTGTCTGTCTATCTGTCTGTCTGTCTGTCTGTGTCTGTCTGTCTATCTGTAATCGTCAAAGGTTTCATTGCGCTACCCAAGAAATGATTTGATTTGGGAACATAACACTGCAGAGAAACAAGTAATTATATATATAATAATTGAAAGCGAGACTATCAGAGAACTTCAGCAGATGATGTGATGTGATTGCCTTGGCGTTACACACGCAGATATAGCCTACAATCTGCATCACCATTTCCTTATCTTTCTACATCTTTCTACACTGTAAAGGTCATAGGTTAAATAGGTATTTTTAAGTTCTGTATTTCACTGTCTTGCGCAAAACGGAATTGGAAAAACAACTGGACCAGCTCCAGTGTTCATACTTCCCACTGAATCACTTCGGACATTATTATTATTATTATTATTATTATTATTATTATTATTATTATTATTATTATTATTATTATTATTATTATTATTAGTAGTAGTAGTAGTAGTAGTTTTAGTAGTAGTAGTAGTAGTAGTAGTAGTAGTAGTATTGTTTTTGTTATTAATACTGCTATTATTATTGCTATTCTTACTGCTATTATTATTGCTATTATTATTATTATTATTATTATTATTATTATTATTATTATTATTATTATTATTATTATTATTATTATTATTATTATTATTATTATCGTATGCTCTTATATCGCGTCTTCCTTTGTGTGACTATCGACTTACCGCTGCAGTAGTTGATGTTGCAGTTGTTAAACCCATTTTTGTAGCGCGTTATTTTGTTTTTGGCGATAGTTTTAATAAAATAATATTGTAGTGCGATGTTTGTTCCTGTGGTGACCAACCGCGGTTGTTGTACGTGTTTTGATGACTATAATTGTGTGCGACTGCTTTGTCAGGTATTTGTTCTATATCGGCCCTTCTTGGTAAAGACAGCTACTGCAGCTTCGTTGTTTATCGCCGCCAACATATCGGAGCACAGTGAACCTTGGTACATTGCAGAGACCAGTTAAACTTCCACTCCGTGCCGTCGGACATGTGACTGCATGAGAAATAGAATCTCTGACCGCCCGGGGTTCGAACCCGAGTCGGTAGAACATCTCCCGGTTTCAGAGCTGAAGCTTTACGGAGAGAGCCATCGATGCAGTCAATTGTGGTCTGCCTGTCTGTCTGCCTGTTTGTCTGTCTCTCTTTTGTCACGTGATCCTGTTTGCACAGACTGCGTGCCTCCTCACACGACTAAGTGATTTCCACCCGTTGAGAGTCCCTCTACTTTAGAAATGTCTGTGTGCGATGCTCCTCAGACATATGCAAATATCCCGTGGCGTAGCCAGGATTCCAGAATAGGGGGGCACATCGACATTTTCGGTTAATAAAGTCTCGGCGAGCAAGACAAAAAACATGCTGTCCTGTTAACCACTTCCACCTTGTATTTTTGCCATTCTCCACAATCTCGTTTACTCTGGGAAAGAAAGGGTTAATAATAATAATAATAATAATAATAATAATAATAATAATAATAATAATAATAATAATAATAATAATAATAATAATAATAGCGTGATTTCAACTTTCAAGTATAGCTTAGGAGGCTAAGATCCGTGAGTCAACTGAGATCCGTGGAAATGAATATATTGAAAACTATATTATAGCTATATCAGTCTTGCCCCCACCTTCGAAAACATTTCTGTGGGCGCCACTGACTGTGCATCTGTACATGGATTCCAAGCATCGTCTCTCGTCTGCTCGATCGCCTGCTCGTACAGTATACAGTATAGTAATGTTCTGCTCCCAGTTCTTTCCCCCGTCCTCGGGCCTCGGGTCCTATAGTTTCCACGTCGAGAAGGCTTCTCCCTCTGGCGGCGGCGGCGGCGGTCGTAAATAATCTTCGACGCCGGCCGTAATTTCCTCCGCACGGGGGTCCATTCATCATGGCTGACATATTTTGACAGAACTATCGATCGGTGCCCTTATCAAGCGCCAACGCTCCCGTGGCCGCCATCTTGAATGCCACATTCGAAATGTCGCCGCAGGCGTAGATAAGGACAGCCACGGTAAATAAGCCGACCGCTACTATATATACATATATATATATATATATATATATATATATATATATATATATATATACAGGGTGGTGCAGTAAAAAGGTCACTATCCTTTATTTCATTGCGATATTCAAAACTACAGTGGCTTTCACACAGGATAGCTTGTTATATCGCGATTTCAGACCGAGGGAATGAAGACCTCTTGTGTAAATCGCACGCCTTGGAGTAATGCCTATAGTTGGCTTGACTTGTCTTTCAACTGTCAATTCCTATCGCTGATATGTATTTAAATTTTGACGATTCAATGAAGTGATTTTCGCACAGGATAACTTAGCCTCCTAAACTACTTCAAATCGCGCTATAATAATAATAATAATAATAATAATAATAATAATAATAATAATAATAATAATAATAATAATAATAATAATAATAATAATAATAATAATAATAATAATAATATGATGATGATGATGATGATGATGATGATGATGATGATGATGATGATGATGATGATGATGATGATGATGATGATGATGATGATGATGATGATGATGATGATGATGATGATGATGATGATGATGATGATGATATATTATTATTATTATTATCAGCATGATCATCATCGTCGTCGCAAATATCTTCACAGCCCCAGTGCCAAATTGCATGTAATTTGCGTGCAGCTCTGCGATATTATGTCTATATCATTGAATTTTATTTAAAACTTCATAGTAGGACAGAAAAGCAATCAAAGCCGTTACATTATAACATTTTTCAAGTATTTCTTATTGGAATAAAAACATGAATTAAAAAACTTTTATTGGTTTGCATGACTTTGTGGTTTGCATGACTAAGCGGCGCCACCTAGCGAGAACACAGGTCAGAAGTAGTGGGCGTTCACCAAAAATATGGGCTGGACTTGCACTGTATTTACAATGAAACACAGAGGGGTTCCTGTTTTTTTGCGCCACCCTGCACAATGTATATACTGTAGGCTCTGTAGTCGTGTTGGCGTTCCTGTGCTGTAGAGGATTGATTGCAAGTATCTTGCCGTGAAAATGCCGTCTCATTTTTCTTATCACGGTGTCTTTCTTGGCAGTGGATAGGGCCGCAGTTCTGTAGACCCACAGTGGGGTTGGCATTTTGGAAATTCGGAGTGCTTTACTGCAGGAACAGATTCCCCGAGGTAACTCCCTTTAGTCTTACCCCTTGGCATTGCCATCGATTGCCCAGCGGTATATGGAGGCGTGATTCCATTGCTCGGAAATTCAATAATCGAATGGGCAAATGGCAGATATATATATATATATATATATATATATATATGATGCAGTGCTCAATTCATTTTTAGCCACCACCTGTCCCACATGGCCATTTTCACCTCTAAGCCAATAGAGACCTTTGAACATATTTTTCGGAATAGGATGGGGGCCTTGGGGGCGGCTGGTGTTTACATGGAGATATTTTCTGGTGAAGAAAGTAAAATGTTTCGTATAGGTAATAGAAACAAGTTATTGATGATTTCAATATCTTCGCGGACCGTTTCACAACCCCTGGCGGGCCGGATCTGGCCCTCGGGCCGCCATTTGAATACCCCTTCCTTACCTATCCCAGCACTGTGAAGATAATTAATGCAACTGTGATTGTGCTAGTCCTAAATGAAAATGAATGTTCATGGAAAAATATGGTTATTTGTTACACTGTATTTATGGAACATTTTGTGTTCAATTTCAACTAGTCAATCTCACACTATGTATGATGTCAACTCATATTATGTTTTATTAGTTAAGTATTAGTAACAAGTTATTAACGCTTTGTAATTATTTCCTCTGTATCTTATTTCAACTAGTCAATCTCACATATATATATATATATATATATATATATATATATATTTCCTCTGTATATATATATATATATATATAATTTAAGTAATTGTATTTAGTTAAATGTATCTAGTTAAATGTAACAGTTAAATGTCACGGTAGGGGCAGGGTTTAATCTAGGCCGTTTCCAGGGGGAAAATTGCCCTTCCCCTAAAATTTCAAATCCCCTGGGAAATTTTTACATACTACATCAACTAACAGCAACCCCCTAGCTGAATTTCGTCCGGACTTGTCAGTCCCCCCCCGGCCTTGTCAGTTTCCCCCGGAATCCAGGAGTCTAGATTAAACACTGGGCAGGGGTACCGCCATATTCCAGAATCTGGCAACGCCATAGCAGCTGAAGAATGATATTTTGTCGTTCGTTATGGCATTCATTGATGTCTGTCTGATTCTTGCGCATCGATGGAAGGAACTTCTGTGCTGATGTCCCTCGGGAAAAGTCGTCTCTTCTTCGATTTGAAACCGCAGCATTTCGGGATAACGATGATTTATACCCAAAAGAAAAGTTGAAGTTGGATCGAATGTTTACCCAAGATAGACAGGAGAAAAAAGCCCTCCAATCGGACGGGTCTCGGTCGCGCAGCTGCCGCCGACAAATCTACGCCCGCCCGCCCGGCCGGCCGGCAGAACAGGGACACAGCGGCGCCTCGATCCACGGACGGCGGAGAACCAGCGTCGCCATGCAGCATAGAGACGAGTGGCGATATGTAGGACGCGTTTGATTAATGGCGGCGCTTAGTGAAACCGAGCGATTCGAAAGCCTGCTTCGAAAAAGCCGTCCACTGAATTTCCACCGGAGTTGCCGGTGCCGAGTGACCGCCGTTTGACAAGGCTTCGGTTTCGCGATCGAAAGGGAAACGATTTTTTCGCGAAACGGTCGACTTCGGACGGAAAAGAGCAGAGGAAAACCGAACAAACAAAGGCCGTCACGTAATTAGAAAGTGGCCATTTTGAAACGGCAGCCATTTTGGAAAGAAAATAATGGCCATTTCGAACGTCATTACGGAACAACAACAACAACAATAAATAATAGTAATAATAATAATAATAATAATACAACAACAACAACAACTAACTACTACTAATAATAATAATAATAATAAATAATAATAATAATAAAAAAGTAATAATAATAATAGTAAGGTGATTTTAAGTGATTTAGGAGCTCTGCCATTTTGGTCTTGCTGTGTAATCTCATTCTTTGCCCATTTGCCTGCTGTTGCAAAAAACCACAGATCAAAAGTGATGATGATGATGGTGACTGTAAAACTAAAAATTCATTTCCAATCTTGGATGTTACGGACTTAGGCGCAGTGACTGGACCCCTCCCCCCGTTTGGAATGCCTTGAACCATGAAATGATCCATAGAAGGGAATCATTTTTGTCTAGCTGTTGCCCTATATAAAGAGTTCGCTCTGCTCAATGATGACTGAAAACTAAGGTCTCAATCTTACTTTACCCTGACGACTCCAATGAACCCATGATCCATGCAGGAGCGCCTCTGAGCTAAAGTCTCACTATGAAATCCAAGAAGAGGAGCGCCTCTGAGTAGGAATATACAAATGCCACATTACATTACTTTACATTACATTAGGCCTACATTACGCTCGAGGTTCACTTATTTGCTGGTGGTACATTTTGAAAACTTTTGGAGGGGATTTTCACACCCCGGCCAACATATCGGGCCCGCTGCTGTTCCTGTATATATTCTCCTTCTTTGTCTTCTTGTCTTTGCATCTGCAAATAACAATACCTCCTCAAAATCTACTTTAAAGTTTCTTAGGCCATGTGGTTATAAGTAGTTTATATGGTTTATGTGGTTTATACGATGCCACAAATGCCTCAATCAGTTACTGTATGACTGCCACAATATACAGTACTTTATCTCCAGTCTAACTTTCTTTTGGTTTCTGCAGAGAACAGAAGAAAATATCAACACGATTAGGCTACTTTATAATGTGACACTGCCATCTTTTAGACAGGACCTTATTAACGACAATTTCCGAGTCGAGGCAGACTTGATTAGCCTCGTTTTGACTTGTCACACACCGGTCCAAATAGCGAGCGATTTCGAGGCAAACGGCACGAAATCATGCTCCACCCGGTGGCATTTATATGATCCTCTTGACACGCTGCCACGTCTCCTGGAATTGACTCGTGATGACCGTAATACGACGTTTTGATTGCCATATCACCGACTTGCCTCGCCGAAGGGATTTATATAGCGCACATCTTCCTTCTTCCGAAGGAAATGAAAACCATACTCGGAAGATTCCGATACAGGCCTGTATAAGCTTATTTAGGCGCTGATAGAAATCGCAATTGATTTTAATTTACGTGGCGCCTGCGTAAAACTAGTAATCTCGAATCGCATGTTTGCTCATGCACCTGCTATGCGCCGCTAAGATCGAAACCGTGTAGAGCAAGTAGGCGAGCAAATAAGTAAGTAAGTAAGTAAGTAGATAAGTAGGGAAACGTTGATCTGTGTGCAGTTTGTGTTCCGAGGTTGAGGTTGTCAGCCTGTCACGTCTTTATTCAGACCGTAGTTTTTCACAAAGATGTTCCGCCTTGTTCCAGTCGGTTTTAGATTGGAAAGGTTAAAGGTTAGTAAAAAGGTTAGTAAAGGTTATATGCCAGAAAACAGGGAGCTTAGCGTTAATCTCGCGCAGAGGCCTACTCCAAATTCCATTACACCACGGACACTTCAAAATTTCCTCCCTCCCCGCAAAAGGGACTAGATTGACCAGGGCAGCATCGCCCCAGCCCCCAGATGGAGCTCTCCCCATCCTCTGTCTGTCTGTCTGTCTGTCTGTCTGTCTGTCTGTCTGTCTCTCTCTCTCTCTCTCTCTCACACACACACACACACTCTCACTCACTCAAATACGCAGGCATCGTCATTTTTGTCTTCTCGGAAACAAATTGCCCGTAAAACGTGCGGCCTTGCGCAGTGGCGGCTCTAGGATTTGGCAAGCGGGGGGCCGTTAGGGTGGCAACTTCTAATCATGGGGGCCAACCATTTGTTGTTTAATGTATGTAGCATTAAGTATAGGTCCCAACTGGGGGGGGCAGACACTCAATAGGGGGCACGGGCCCTCCTGCCCCCCCGGTGGATCCGCCACTGGCCTTGCGCCGCCATTACTGCCGCCCGCTTTTCTTCTTTCGTTCGCCCTCTCGATAACAAACATTGCCTAATTATTCCCCCCCCCCCAAAAAAAAGAACGAGATAGATATATAGACATATAGACAGAGACAGGACACAGAGATACCTATAAAGAGACAGGCATAGAGGAGAGAGGGAGACAGACAGACAGACAGACAGAGAGCGAGAGACAGGGAGAGAGACAGAAACGGAGAAGAAGAGAGGATATTTTCATGAATTTTTGACTAACGCCAATGACTGTACACTACGGAAATTACTCTTCCTCCTAGGACCTCGCTCGTCAATCATTCGCCGCGTCTAATGATATAAGTATATCCGGCGAATAAGCGCTATTTGTATATATATATATATATATATATATATATATATATATAATTATATATATAAGCTTTGCGTTATTAAATAAATCCCAGCGCGACTGCTTCGTTGTCAGTCACGTGATCGTCAGGAAGAAGCCAAGAAGAAGGAAGAAGAGGAAGAGAAAAATAGAGGAAGAGAGGAAGAGGAAGAAGAAGAAGGAAAGAAGAGAAGAGAAGAAGAAGTTGATGTTGATTGAAACCTGGGACTGCAAGACCGCCGGCCGGCAGGGGATTACAACAGTCCAGGTAGCGGACGTGACTGTGCGGGACAAAGGCGGGGTTAGTTTCGACGGTGGGTGGGGGGATGGGGGGGGTTGCTGGAAAACCTGCGACAGGCGATGACTGGCGACAGAGTATAGAGTCGAATATTGTAAAACACAAGGTGCAGTCCTTAGCTTTAGAACAGTGGTTCTCACACAGGGCAGTTCCTACTGTACTATACATGAACCACTTTAAACCTTGTTATGTTCATGGGCGTCCGCAGAAATTTTTCCAGGTGGTGACAAGAAACAAGAGTCTTGTGACAAATGAAATGAAAAAAAAAAGAAACAAGGTAATCTTTACAAGTAATTTTTTTTGCATGACTTCACAATTTTTTCAGAGGGTGCAATTACACCCCCTTGTACCCCCCTCCGGACACCCATGGTTATGTTAGCTTTATGTAAGCACAGGATAACAGCGACCGAGATTTAGTGCTTCTGGAGTTACTGCTTAATTACACATGCTCCTTGCCCACTCCCCTCCCCACGATCGACACCACCCCACCCCCACTCTTCCCAAACTGGAAACCCACAATTCCTGACTGCTCCACCACACGTCAGCTCCAGGAGTTTCCTCCGATTTATGGTATTTTTCCATCACTGCTTTTTGTATTTCTCAAGGTAGGCTGTCTGTCTGTCTGCCTTTCTATCTGTCTGTCTGTATCTCTGTCTGTCTTTTTTCTCCTATCTGTCTGTCTGCTTTTCCATCTGTCTGTCCGTCTTTCTATATGTCTGTCTTTCTGTGTTTTTCTGTCCTTCTATCTGTCTGTCTGTCTTTCTATTCGTCTGTCTGTCCGTCTTCCAGCCTGCCTGCCTGCCTTTCTATCAGGGGCGTAGCCAGGATTTTGATTTGGGGAGGGGTATAATGTGATTTGGATGAGGTATAAATCTTTAAAACCTTTGAAAATCTTAAAAAACACAATACAAATTTTTAGGTAGCCTGATTTTTTGGGGGGATATTTACCGATATACCCCCCGTCGCTACGCCGATGCCCTATATCTGTCTGTCTGTCTGTCTGCAGTGGCGGCTCTAGGATTTGGCAAGTGGGGGGGGGGCGTTGGAGTGGCAACTTCTAATCATGGGGGGCCAACCATTTGTTGTTTAATGTATGTAGCATTAAGTATAGGGTCCCAACTGGGGAGGGGGCACTGGGAGGGGCAGGCACTCAATAGGGGGCACGGGCCTCCTGGCCCCCCGGTGGAGCCGCCACTGTCTCGATCCCTTTTCCCCGTTACCTGAGACAGAGCGTTCTCTGTCGACCGGCCAATGTCGTCTCATCTGTATCTTCGTTTCTCTGCGTCAATAATTTATTCGCCTCTCGCCAGGGCGCCCTCTTCCTAATAGGACACGTCTGTAGGTGTGTACAGTACATGCGCAGTAGAACGCGTGGGCGGTGGACTGATGTGCGGTAAGAGGTAAGAGGGGGGGCGCGTAGGCGTAGGAAGGGGTGAGGAGAGACACAGTTTTTTTAAAAATCTAATCGCATTCTCTTTATGGAGCGACGAAAAAAGAAGCTAACGCAGAAACCGACTTTCTAGATAATTATCTAAGCCAATTGGAAACAATGTAGGCTTAAGCACGACAAGATTCGAACTTTGATCTGCAGACAGGGATATTTTTACACCCCCCTAACACCCCAACACACCCTCCAATTTGAGGTCGACACCCCAAATTCGGTAATGTGACAATGGTATGCATACAAAATGCATACTAATTAGCTCCTCCACACCCCCAATTTCCCATAACCCTCAAATTCACAATCATATATATATATATATACAATATATATATATATATTCCTGTTTGCAGCTGTTCGATAAATAAATAAATCAATCAATCAATATTATTTCTCAATAACACATTCTGTAGTTAACGAAACAAGAAGTTAAACTTATTAACTTATTCGGTTGCATTGTACACGTTGTGTATCGTCAAGATGTGCACACGGGTAACGCGTTTTCGAGAGGTATCGTGGTATCGAGTTGTAGTAGTAGTAGTAGTAGTAGTAGTAGTAGTAGTAGGTAGTAGTAGTAGTAATAATAATAATAATAATAATAATAAGCAGTGGTAGTAGTAGTAGTAGTAGTAGTAGTAGTAGTAGTAGTAGTAGTAGTAGTAGTAGTAGTAGTAGTAGTAGTAGTAGTAGTAGTAGTGCTGTAGTAGAGTATACGTAGTGGTAGGTCTAATAATAATAATAATAATAATAATAATAATAATAATAATAATAATAATAATAATAATAATAATAATAATAATAATAATAATATAATAATAATAATAAATAATAATAATAATAATAATAATAATAATAATAATAATAGTTAAGACCATGGAGGTATTACCCCAGGAGACGGCATTACGTCAATTTTAAGGCGTGAAGCCAGTAGCGCGCAGTGGCGGCTCTAGGATTTGGCAAGTGGGGGCTGTTGGGGGCAACTTAATAATCAGGGGCCAACCATTTGTTGTTTAATGTAATAGCATTAATAATAAGGGTCCCAACTGGGGGCCATTGGGGGCAGGCTCTCACGGAAGGGGTTAAGGCCCTGACCTCCCGGTGGAGCCGCCACTGGTAGCGCGTAGGCTAAATATAGTACCTCCATGGTTAGCGGCCATCTTGGTAGACCCAAATCATGTGTTAGCGGCCATCTTGGTAGACCCAAACTGTGGCTGCCGTCTGGGAATTTCCCAGCTAGTCGGCTTCATCGAAATGATGTAATGCCGTCTCCAGGGATAATACCTCCATGGTTAAGACTAACATCTCTAGGGCATATTCTATATACAAATGCAGCGCCTCCAGCGAATGAGACATTTATATTCGCTGGGCGAAACACAGTAATCACGTAAACGAAACTCAATGGACAATCTGAAAGCAGACGAGGATAATACGATATGAATGGCAAAGCGTGGCTTGCAATACAGTGCAATTTCTCATTGACTGAAGAAGATTGGAAGCATATCCAAAGGCAAGTCTATTAATTAATTTGAAAGAACTGATATGCGTATACGTTTATTTTTACTTCAATTTCAGAGGTGAACGTCATAAAAAGGGTAAAATAGCATTGGTTTGCTATAATAGTAGGCCGGGGTTATTTCTAGGATTGTGAATTTGGGGGTGTCGGTAAAATTTGAGGGTCTCTGCCGAATAAGCGTGGAAAAAAGTCATCCAACAAAAAGTCTGACAGGCAAAAAAGGTGGGGGGGGGGGCTTGGGGGTATCGGGTGTTACTTCTCGAATTGGGGTGCTCGAATTGGGGGTGTTTGGGATCAGGAAATTTGGGGGTGTCGACCTCAAATTGAGGGGAGGGTGTTGGGGTGTTTAAAGGAGGTGTAAAATATAAAATAACCCTGCAGTAGGCCTATGACGACAACAAGAATTTGAAGGCCAAGAACCGGATAGAATAATAATAATAATTGTGGAAAATCTTGACTTGAAATTATTAGGTTTACTTTTGGGGAAAGACTTTCTACGACTCCCATAATCAGAGGGCGACTCCTACTGTACAATCTTGTAGGTTGATCAGAGAATTGGCTTAAAAGGTACCACGGTCTGGCCATCCTCAGTATTTGAATTCTTTGCTTGATCACCCAAAACATTCTCAATCAACAAGCTCTACATAAATTGACGAGATCTTACTTACCAAAATTAGATTACTTAAATTTTTACTTACTTACGTTAGTTACGTAGGCCTATATACTGTATATATATATATATTTATTTATATACGGCATATACATACATGCATACATGCATATACATACATGCATATACATACATGCATATACATCCATGAACCCTTATAGTTGTATATTGTATATCTCTGCTCGCATTTGTTGCACCTATGCTTCCATTCTTCGTCACGATATATATACGAGTTTTTTCAAGCCATATACATGCATATATTTAATATATAGAGAGAGAGTGAAGAGTTCAGTATATTTGCAGTACATTTGTATATTTTAAATATACTGAAAATAAAGGTGTAGTTTTACGGAAACGCCATAGGCGCTATGCAGGTAACGCAGCAGGTGTAAGAGACTCACGTATAGGCTAAGATGCGAGGACTGATGGAGGCGTTGAATTTCAACATTTCATGTCGAAAGAAGCCTTTCTACAATCTGCAACGCTGTTCTTGTTACGATTTCTTCACCTTTCAGCAGACAACGGTTTTGATGATGCTGTATTTTCTTATGGTGTCATTACGTCTATTCCTAGGCGTATTCGGGGCCATATTAAGGCGGGGGCTGAGGGGCCTGAAGCCCCAGGCCAATCATAACAAATAGACCAACCGTTTTTCAAGCGACGACATTATTTGCCTGCCAGAGATTTCAGAGAAGGTGGGAAATAAAAATTTTGGAAGCGAAGAGCTTTATCTTTGCTTGTCGGAGATCAGAGATTTTCAGCGAAGGCGAGTCTGGAAATTTTACAAGGCGCGATTTTTTTTTTGAATTATGGAAGCGACGACCTTTTTATTACTTCTCAGCCCCAGGCCCATTCGGACCTTAATCCGGCCCTGTTAGTTAACTTCGTACGTTAGTACGAAGTTCAACTGTAGGCAGTGGCGGCTCTAGGATTTGGCAAGTGGAGGGCGTTGGGGGGGGCAACTTCTAATCATGGGGGCCAACCATTTGTTGTTTAATGTATGTAGCATTAAGTATAGGGTCCTAACTGGGGGGCCACTGGGGGGCAGGCTCTCAATAGGGGGGGGCACGGGCCCCCTGGCCCTCCCGGTGGAGCCGCCACTGACTGTAGGCCTATAAGTATCGCTCAGATGTGAATCTCAATATTACCGAGATATTCTGATGGGGTTAGAGGCTGGTGCCACTGCTGCCGCTGTGTCTTTTGAAATTAATTTCCTCTGTTGTTTTAGAGGAAGAACTTTTTGTGGATGGTTGTTGATTTGAGAATCGATCAGTTTTCTGATTTCTTGCGTTGATAAATGGCAGACGAAATATCGGGAAGAGACGAGCCAAGAAGGTCAGTTTCGACAATATTTTGACCTTTTGATCTCTAGTTTTCTAGTTTTAATTCGTTTATTGCAGTTTTTGTTCAGAGGTGTGCCTATGGTATTATTATTATTATTATTATTATTATTAGTAGTAGTAGTAGTAGTAGTAGTAGTAGTAGTAGTAATAGTAAAGTAGTAATAGTAGTAGTAGTAGTAGTAGTAGTAGTAGTAGTAGTAGTAGTAGTAGTAGTAGTAGTAGTAGTAGTAGTAGTAGTAGTAGTAGTAGTAGTAGTAGTAGTAGTAGTAGTAGTAGTAGTAGTAGTAGTAGTAGTAGTAGTGGCAGCAACAGCAGTATGTATGTATGTATGTATGTATATATGTATTATTATTATTATTATTATTATTATTATTATTATTATTATTATTATTATTATTTATATTAGGAGTAGTAACAGCAGCAACACAGCAGTATTATTATTATTATTATTATTATTATTATTATTATTTATTATTATTATTATTATTATTATTATTGTTATTTGTTGTTGTTGTTGTTGTTGTTGTTGTTGTCTGTTGCACGGCAGACTCGCCAGGTGGCGTGTCTTGTGGTTGTCTCTGAGATTGCACAGTCGTGTGGTGGACCCATATTCTCGTTTCTACTTCGGTTGGTTGGCAGTCGTAGCCTTTGCCGTCCTCTATAACTGCCTGGTCGTCGTCTTTCGATCCGCCTTTCATGACATACAAAGCGACCATTGGACGACATGGTTGGTCATGGACTGCATCGCTGACGTCATCTACGTCGCTGACGTCATCGTTCGATCTAAGACAGGTGCGTTTGGTCATCTGTCAGTTTCCACTTTTTCGATTTATCGTGGATTTTGAGAATCTCGTCTCTCTCTCTCTCTCTCTCTCTCTCTCTCTCTCTCTCTCTTCTCTCTCTCTCTCCTCCTAACTTCTTGTTAAATACGCAAAGTAAGTAAGTAGAAGCTCGCGAACTTATTTATGTAGCGCTTTGGAGGTAGTACCGTAGTGGCTACTTATTCTGTTGCGCTTAGGGTCTCTTAAAAACTTGACGCTCTCTAGGCGCTATAGAAGACATGTTATGTAATATATGTTCGCTATATTGATTGGAATCGATAGAGAGGTGCAGGAAACGTAGAAACTGCTGATTATGGTGTTTCAAATTGATCTCAGAAATGAAGTTGAATTTGCAAACAGCCTCTGCATTAGCAAACTACTGAAACTGACCAAACGTTATAGGGCCTCCTACATGTTGGAGTGGGGGCAACATATGATGAACAAATGCTGAGCCCACTCTAAATCAATGGAGAGAATCGGGCCCCCGTGGATCGCCATTTCTGAACCGAAACTCCAAAAATATTAACTTTCAAAAATAGAAATTTCAGGAAGAGCATGCATTGAGACTGGAAAATGTGTTAACTGGTATATAAATATGTTGAAATATTGGGGGCCCAACAAGTGCTGGCCTCCCTGCCCAAATTATTGGGGGGGGGCCCTGTGGATTGACGCCTATGATATGCTGTGTGCATATAGCGTTCTTCGAAGACGGTATCCTCGTTGTCGACCCAGTCCTCCTCCGACACCACTACCTCTCCTCCCGCCCCTCTTTCCCTCTGGACGTCCTATCCCTCCTCCCCACCGATCTCCTCTTCCTCGTTCCCCCGCCACCCCCAACCGCCCCTACGTCCGTCTGAACCGGCTGCTTCGCGTGCGTCGCCTCCTGGAATTCGTCGACCGAACGGAGACCCAGTCCCGCCACCCGACGGCCGTCCGGACCGCCTGCCTCGTCGCCCTGACCGTCACGGTCGTTCACTGGAACGCCTGTCTGTACATCTACGTCAGCGAGTCGGTCGGCATCTCGAACGATTCCTGGGTCTACCAGGGCCGGGGAGGCGGCGGAGGAGGCGGGGGCGGCGGCGACGCCGGTGTGCCCAGCGACCACGGGGCGGGCAGTCCGTACGTATACTCGATGTTCTGGTCTACTCTCATGTTGCTCAGCATCGGCAATCTACCGGGCCCGGTCACCAATTTCGAGATAGCGTTCGTGACCGTCGACTTCCTCGTCGGCCTGTTACTGTCGGCAACGATAATCGGTAAGCTACTACAGTGGATCCCACTCAATCGCATACCGCTTAATTGCATAACCCGCATAATCGCATAACAACATAAAAACCCAAACCGGTGTTTTGTGCGTACAATTAATTAACAGACAGGCTATTTTTGGGTCGTAAAAATTTTGTGTCCTCCGATTCTCTTGAAACTCAAACCATTTGAAGCTCATTCGATGCCTATAATGGATCTGCAGTTAGATTTCTGATATCTGTGGGGGGCCTTGGATTCATTGCTAACTTTAGTCTAGTTTCTGTCATCGAAGTAAGGCCAATATGCGTATAGGTTTTAATTTATCAGGAGGTATGTTATATTTCCAGTTATAATTGCGAATCACGCAGGAGAGCATGCGAGTGTAAATGATTGAATTTGGTGCTAATAATATATATTCTAACGGAGTAAACAGATAGTGAATGTGGGCCTTAATTTACACATAGAAATGCATGGCGTGAAGAAATATACGAGGTGGTCACACTTCAGGCCCTGTCTATTTATCATGAGATATGTTATATTTCCAGTTATCATTGCGAATGACGCAGAATAGCATGCGAGTGTAAATGATGGAATTTGGTGCTAAAAATATATATTCTGACGGAATAAACAGATAGTGAATGTGGCTCTTAATTTACACATAGAAATGCATGGCGTGAAGAAATATACGGGATGGTCACACTTCAGGCCCTGTCAAAATATCATGAGATATGTTATATTTCCAGTTATCATTGCGAATGACGCAGAATAGCATGCGAGTGTAAATGATGGAATTTGGTTCAAAAATATATATATTCTGACGGAATAAACAGATAGTGAATGTGGGCCTTAATTTACACATAGAAATGCATGGCGTGAAGAAATATACGAGGATGGTCACACTTCAGGCCCTGTCAATTTATCATGAGATATGTTATATTTCCAGTTATCATTGCGAATGACGCAGAATAGCATGCGAGTGTAAATGATGGAATTTGGTGCTAAAATATATATTCTGACGGAATAAACAGATAGTGAATGTGGGCCTTAATTTACACATAGAAATGCATGGCGTGAAGAAATATACGAGGTGGTCACACTTCAGGCCCTGTTAGTAGAAAAATCGACATTTTCCAGAGGAATCTGCCCAAAATTTCTGGTGCTAAGGCATCAGTAGAAGGCCCCCTACAATTCTAATACGATATATGAGCGAATTTCGGACATGAATTTTTCGTCAAAGATCTCAAAATTTCGTGATGGTTAGTCCAGGGTTTTTTTCGTCGTAAAAATTTTATGTCCTCCGATTCTCCTGAAACTCACACCATTTGTAGCTCATTCGATGCCTATTAGAGACCTGCAGTTAGATTTCTGATATCTGTGGGGGGCCTTGGATTTATTGCTAGCTTTTGTCGAGTTTCTGTCATCGAAGTAAGGCTAATATGCGTATAGGTTTTAATAGAAAAATCGACATTTTCCAGGGGAATCTGCCCAAAATTTCTGGTGCTAAGGCATCAGTAGAAGGCCCCCTACAATTCTAATGCGATATATGAGCGAATTTCGGACATGAATTTTTCGTCAAAGATCTCAAAATTTCGTGATGGTTAGTCCAGGGTTTTTTTCGTCGTAAAAATTTTATGTCCTCCGATTCTCCTGAAACTCACCATTTGTAGCTCATTCGATGCCTATTAGAGACCTGCAGTTAGATTTCTGATATCTGTGGGGGGCCTTGGATTTATTGCTAGCTTTTGTCGAGTTTCTGTCATCGAAGTAAGGTTAATATGCGTATAGGTTTTAATAGAAAAATCGACATTTTCCAGGGGAATCTGCCCAAAATTTCTGGTGCTAAGGCATCAGTAGAAGGCCCCTACAATTCTAATACGATATATGAGCGAATTTCGGACATGAATTTTTCGTCAAAGATCTCAAAATTTCGTGATGGTTAGTCAGGGGTTTTTTTCGTCGTAAAAATTTTATGTCCTCCGATTCTCCTGAAACTCACACCATTTGTAGCTCATTCGATGCCTATTAGAGACCTGCAGTTAGATTTCTGATATCTGTGGGGGGCCTTGGATTTATTGCTAGCTTTTGTCGAGTTTCTGTCATCTAAGTGTTAGGTTAATATGCGTATAGGTTTTAATAGAAAAATCGACATTTTCCAGGAATCTGCCCAAAATTTCTGGTGCTAAGGCATCAGTAGAAGGCCCCCTACAATTCTAATGCGATATATGAGCGAATTTCGGACATGAATTTTTCGTCAAAGATCTCAAAATTTCGTGATGGTTAGTCCAGGGTTTTTTTCGTCGTAAAAATTTTGTGTCCTCCGATTCTCTTGAAACTCACACCATTTGTAGCTCATTCGATGTCTATAATGGATCTGCAGTTAGATTTCTGATATCTGTGGGGGGCCTTGGATTTATTGCTAGCTTTTGTCGAGTTTCTGTCATCGAAGTAAGGCTAATATGCGTATAGGTTTTAATAGAAAAATCGACATTTTCCAGGGGAATCTGCCCAAAATTTCTGGTGCTAAGGCATCAGTAGAAGGCCCCCTACAATTCTAATGCGATATATGAGCGAATTTCGGACATGAATTTTTCGTCAAAGATCTCAAAATTTCGTGATGGTTAGTCCAGGGTTTTTTTCGTCGTAAAAATTTTATGTCCTCCGATTCTCCTGAAACTCACACCATTTGTAGCTCATTCGATGCCTATTAGAGACCTGCAGTTAGATTTCTAATATCTGTAGGGGGCCTTGGATTTATTGCTAACTTTTGTCGAGTTTCTGTCATCGAAGTAAGGTTAATATGCGTATAGGTTTTAATAGAAAAATCGACATTTTCCAGGGGAATCTGCCCAAAATGTCTGGTGCTAAGGCATCAGTAGAAGGCCCCCTACAATTCTAATGCGATATATGAGCGAATTTCGGACATGAATTTTTCGTCAAAGATCTCAAAATTTCGTGATGGTTAGTCCAGGGTTTTTTTGGTCGCAAAAATTTTGTGTCCTCCGATTCTCTTGAAACTCACACCATTTGTAGCTCATTCGATGTCTATAATGGATCTGCAGTTAGATTTCTGATATCTGTGGGGGGCCTTGGATTTATTGCTAGCTTTTGTCGAGTTTCTGTCATCGAAGTAAGGCTAATATGCGTATAGGTTTTAATAGAAAAATCGACATTTTCCAGGGGAATCTGCCCAAAATTTCTGGTGCTAAGGCATCAGTAGAAGGCCCCCTACAATTCTAATGCGATATATGAGCGAATTTCGGACATGAATTTTTCGTCAAAGATCTCAAAATTTCGTGATGGTTAGTCCAGGGTTTTTTTCGTCGTAAAAATTTTATGTCCTCCGATTCTCCTGAAACTCACACCATTTGTAGCTCATTCGATGCCTATTAGAGACCTGCAGTTAGATTTCTGATATCTGTGGGGGGCCTTGCATTTATTGCTAACTTTTGTCGAGTTTCTGTCATCTAAGTAAGGTTAATATGCGTATAGGTTTTAATAGAAAAATCGACATTTTCCAGGGGAATCTGCCCAAAATTTCTGGTGCTAAGGCATCAGTAGAAGGCCCCCTACAATTCTAATGCGATATATGAGCGAATTTCGGACATGAATTTTTCGTCAAAGATCTCAAAATTTCGTGATGGTTAGTCCAGGGTTTTTTTGGTCGCAAAAATTTTGTGTCCTCCGATTCTCTTGAAACTCACACCATTTGTAGCTCATTCGATGTCTATAATGGATCTGCAGTTAGATTTCTGATATCTGTGGGGGGCCTTGGATTTATTGCTAACTTTTGTCGAGTTTCTGTCATCGAAGTAAGGCTAATATGCGTATAGGTTTTAATAGAAAAATCGACATTTTCCAGGGGAATCTGCCCAAAATTTCTGGTGCTAAGGCATCAGTAGAAGGCCCCTACAATTCTAATGCGATATATGAGCGAATTTCGGACATGAATTTTTCGTCAAAGATCTCAAAAATTTCGTGATGGTTAGTCCAGGGTTTTTTTCGTCGTAAAAATTTTATGTCCTCCGATTCTCCTGAAACTCACACCATTTGTAGCTCATTCGATGCCTATTAGAGACCTGCAGTTAGATTTCTGATATCTGTGGGGGGCCTTGGATTTATTGCTAGCTTTTGTCGAGTTTCTGTCATCGAAGTAAGGCTAATATGCGTATAGGTTTTAATAGAAAAATCGACATTTTCCAGGGGAATCTGCCCAAAATTTCTGGTGCTAAGGCATCAGTAGAAGGCCCCCTACAATTCTAATGCGATATATGAGCGAATTTCGGACATGAATTTTTCTTTAAATTCAACGTGTCCAATTCTCCTGCGTTATAACCGAGCAGCCGGTACGTTATAACGAAGTTCGCCATGATTTCTAAAACGTTGCAGGCAGTCTGAGTGGACTGATCTCCAGTGCGAACGTCGGTCGAACCGAGTTCGAGCAGAAGGTGGACGCCGTGAAGAGGTTCATGAAGATCCGCGGGGTCGACGTCGACCTCCAGACGAAGGTCAGCAAATGGTTCGAGTACATGTGGACCAATAGAAGGTCGATGGACGAGGACAGCGTACTGGACGTTCTCCCGGAGACGCTCAGGGCAGAGATAGCCACCGAGGTGCACATGGACGCCCTCAGGAGAGTCAGCATCTTCGAAACATGCGAAAAGGTATAAAGGAATATTGGCAGTGGCGGCTCCACCGGGGGGGCCCGTGCCCCCTATTGAGTGCCTGCCCCCCAGTTGGGAACCTATACTTAATGCTACATACATTAAATAACAAATGTTTGGCCCCCCTATGATTAGAAGTTGCCATCCCAACGCTCCTCCCCCCCCCACTTGCCAAATCCTAGAGCCGCCACTGAATATAGGCCCAAGACACAGCTTTCAATAATAATAATAATAATAATAATAATAATAATAATAATAATAATAAAACGACGAGATGAACTACTGAGGGGGCGATTCATTTCATACGGCAAACGACTGGGAAAATTGGAAAAGATTTCACCTATGCTGTGCAACCGGGGGGTGGGTGGTTAACATAATATGCCTGTTTGCGTACGTACTAGGCCCGATATGGATGAGCCCTTTTCGCAAATAACCTCGGATTTACCTTATTTCGACCGTTGTAAGACGAGGGTATATCGGTATACAGTATATATACAGTATATACAGTATATAGTATATATATATATATATATATATATATATATAATATATAACCCACCCACCCACACACACATAAAAATCAGGCTATCTTAAAATTTTTAATGTGTTTTTAAGATTTCCAAAGTTTCTAAAGATTCATACCCCCGCCCCCAAATCACATTACATCCCCAAATCAAATTCCTGGCTACGCCCCTGTGTAGGACCTGCTGTCCAAACTGGTCGCCCGTCTGAAATCGGTCGTCTACAGTCCCGGCGACTTCGTCTGCAAGAGGGGCGACGTCGGCACGGAGCTGTACATCGTCAAGGCCGGCCTTCTGAGCGTCGTCGGCGAAGACCGGCGGACGGTGTTCGCCACGATCGGCGACGGCGGCTTCTTCGGCGAGGTCAGCCTGCTCGGCATCGCCGGGTTCAACCGCCGGATGGCGGACGTCGTCAGCATCGGCTTCAGCGACATCTTCGTCCTGTCGAAGGACGACCTGTGGCGGACGCTGGACGAGTATCCCGAGGCGAGGGAGAAGCTGGTGGCGGCCGGAAAAGACCGGCTGCGACAGGGAAACATGTACCAGGAGGAGTTGGAGGAGGAGGAGGGGAACAAGGAGGGGGAAGCGTCGAAGGGTGGCAAGGGTTCGGTCGCCGGAAAGGTCGGCGCCCTGGAGGAGAAGGTTCGCGCGACGAAGGAGACGCTCGTTCGAAGCGTCGTGGAGATTGGAGTGCGACAGTGGAAGCTGAAAAAGTCCGTTTCTAAACTGGAAGGAAGGACACAGCCAGGGAACAACGGACGTGAAGAGAAAGCGAGTGGAAAACGCGGGAAAGACAAAGCAAAAATCAACTAGAAACTTGAAACTGGATTCATAAAATACAGCAGAAGAACCAGTATTGCATATACACTCTCCTTTGCCACGAGGGCGTTTCAAGGCAGTTCGAGGCAGTGGCGGCTCTAGGATTTGGCAAGTGGGGGGGGAGGGGCGTTGAGGTGGCAACTTCTAATCATGGGGGCCAACCATTTGTCGTTTAATGTATGTAGCATTAAGTATAGGGTCCCAACTGGGGGAGCCACTGGGGGGTCAGGTACTCAATAGGGGGACACGGGCCCCCCTGGCCCTCCCGGTGGAGCCGCCACTGGTTCGAGGGACGGGAAGGGCGGAGGCAGGGTTATTTCTAGGATTATCAATTTGGGGAGGGGGTCGGTAAATTCTGGGGGTCCCCTGCCAAAAAACGTCTGACAAGCAAAAAAAGGTCATCCCATAGCTGAGGTTTGGGGGTGTCGGTCTCAAATTTGGGAGGGGGTGTTGAGAATGCTTGGGGTGTAAAAATATCCCTGGGCAGAGGGCGTGGTTCTGGTGGGCGTGGTGAAATTGTCATTGCATTACACACTGACATGCCTTGGGGGAGGAGGGTGGGCATTGGGGCATTTCCCTCCTAACCGGCCTGTATGCAACACTGAGTAGAACAGAAATTGAGATGGGACTCAATCAAAAAAATGACTGCTAAGCAATAGAAACTGCTAGAAGTGAACTCTTTAATATAATTTTTAACATGGTCTTTAACATGGCAGAAACCCTACTAACCACTTAACCAGTTATCGTTATTATTATTATTATTATTATTATTATTATTATTATTATTATTATTATTATTATTATTATTATTATTATTACAATGACATTAGAATCTATTGTAATTATTAACAAAAGATCAAAGTGACATTGCATCATCTCTTGAACCATTGGAGAAATTATGGAGAAATTATGGAAAAAAAGAAATAAAGATGTCATTGTAGTTGGCTACACAAAATCATTTCCAAAACCTTAACACCGTCTTGAGTCATTTTAGTAACTTCTAACTTCTTTTTTTAAATGAAAATCTGAAAATTAACTAATTCAACATTATAAAACTCCAAACTCAACATCTCAACATAAGCAGCACATTAAAATTTGTAAAATCTCTGTGTGTGTGTGTGTGTGAGAGAGAGAGAGAGAGAGAGAGAGAGAGGAGAGAGAGAGAGAGAGAGAGAGAGAGAGAGAGAGAGAGAGAGAGAGAGAGAGAGAGAGAGAGAGAGAGAGAGAGAGAGAGAGAGAGAGACAGACAGACAGACAGACAGAGACACAGACACAGGCAGAGAGACAGATTGACAAAGATGCAGAAAAACTAAAAGAACTGCCGGTACATGGATTTCACATTCCGTGCCATGTTAAAATTATTCAGGTTTCACAGTAGCTTTTGGCGCAATACATGACAATATGGGAATTAGCTATACAGAAATCCAACAGTATTTCAAACACATGTTAAGATGTCATGAACACAACTGAACATCATAAAACACTGCTGGTCCAAAGCGTACAAGCCCCTAATCTCTAATCCAAGATCTTAAAGCTTTGAAGATTGACATCTCAGAGAAATGAAGAGCAAAAACAGCTGCAATAGAAACTGCCAAAATACTTAAATATGACAATTTTTCCCTAGCACAATATACTGGTACTCGGTGTTTAATCTAGACTCTGGACTCCGGGGGGAAACTGACAAGGCTGAGGGGGAAGTCAGATAAGGGGCCTGGGGAGCGCTGTAAGTTGATATAGTATGCCAAAATTTCCGGGGGGTTATTTTTGAAATTTCCGGGGGGAAGGGAAATTTCCCCCCGGAAACGGCCTAGATTAAACCCTGCTGGTACTTGAGGTCATAACAACAAAATGTTTAAGAGATGAGTTGTGAGGTACAGACAACATTTCTTTAGCGTCAGAATAGTAGACAGATGGAACAAATTATATAATAAGACAGTATCAGCTACTAGTGTGAAAAAACTAAGTACAATGGGATATTAGAATAGGGATAGACATAAAATAAACCTCAGTACTATAGGATACTAGATTAGGATTGATACAACAGTGGTTCTCACACAGGGCAGACCCTACTGAACCACTTTAAACCTTGTTATTATTATTATTATTTGTTATTTTTGTTTGATGCTGTGCTTGACATGAATAAAGTTTCTCATTATTATTATTATTATTATTATTATTATTATTATTATTATTATTATTAATTATTATTATTATTATTATTATTATTATTATTATTATTATTATTAATTATTACTATTATTATTATTATTATTATTATTATCATCATCATCATCATCATTATCATTATTATTATTATTATTATTATTATTATTATTATTATTATATAAAAAAGTTGGCCCTGAGTGTCTAATTATGTCGTTTATATTGACATTTTCTGCCAGAGTTGAACAACAGTCTTATAAAGCTACATGCAAAACCTGGCACAATTATCAAAATATTCACTAGACATTAAAACGCATAACTTTGAGTTTCACAGTGTCTGAATAAAAACGAAATTTAAACATCAATTCAGCAAAATGCACATCTGTCCCTACCCTGCAATACAATATAACGTAACACAGCGTAATGTAATGTAGTGTAATGTGATGTAGCCTAACGTAATCGGAATAGGTTGTCTATGGTTGATGGCGGAAGGTGAGCGCACAGAGCCACGTGGCGACGCAGTGCTTGGCCTTGACCTCCCCTGGAAATCGGTCGTCCTCCAGCGCCGGAATGGGGTACTCGGTACTGGAGTCGCTCGTGTAGTGGATGAGCATATCTTTGAGGCTGAAATCAGAGAAAGAAGTTCTACTAAGAAGCGGTTTCAACTTGTTACATTGACAACAACGCTACTTTTACTCTTTTTCTCTTTTTTCGACGATGAATGGATTTGCCAGGTGGGGGAATTTCTTACAGCACCTCTGTGGAATTTCAACATTTCCTTAAAACCCCTTAACTGGGGATCCCGGATATATCCGTCCATTTTGCATTGAGTTACAGTTAAATACACGGTTAAGGGGTTAAATTAATACCTAATTTAATACATGTTTCCTAGACTCATCTGCTACGAACGTTTCTGTAGCGAAAGGCCGCTTTTTATATGATTCACACTGTATTTTTAAAGCGGCAAATTCCTTCATTCCACCTACCAGTAGGACTTCTATATAACAGGCTCAGTTATAACGCATACTCGGTTATAACGTACCGCAATGTACGGTCCCGTGTGATGTGCTACCATATTGGATGGCATTGGGTGTAACGTACCTCGGATATAACGTACTACATCATACAGAACCCCTGAGTACGTTATAACGAAGTTATACTGTAATTAAACGAATATTTACATTAGCGTAAAGTAAACTACAGTTTCTTACGAAAAGTTGCTGTTGTCAATGTAATCCTCGTCAGCCGTGTTCTGTTTGACTGTAATTCTGAATATGATGCACTTGTAGAGAAGAATGGAAAACACGTCCATTTGAATGTGTTGAAAGCCAAGACGGAGTTTCTTCTGGAGATCGTCGGGAATTGGTTGTCGATATTTCTCGTCGACCTTTTCAAACGGTTCCTAAGCATATCGAGAAATCACATGACGTTAAAGCACAAGAAAACTTAGCTTGTAGTCTTTAAATATTCGAGAAAATGCAGGCTTCAAAACTAAGGCAGGTTATTTGCATAACCGACTAGAGGAAAAGAAGGCAAAGAATGAGATTACACAGCAAGACCATAAAGTGAAAGAATGGATGGGTGGAACATGGTGGTTCTCACACACAGGGCAGATCCTACTGAACCACTGTTGGTCAAAATTCAAAGGAGAGCTTGCCTATTTCTTTTATTATTATTATTATTATTATTATTATTATTATTATTATTATTATTATTATTATTATTATTATTATTATTATTATTATTATTATTATTATTATACTATTATAACCACTATTATTATTATTATTGTTATTATTATAATACTATTATTACCACTATTATTACCACTATTATTATTATTATTAT
>CM030854.1:2062704-2070204 GCA_018105865.1 Metaphire vulgaris
CACTCACTCACTCATTCTCTCACTCACTCACCACTCACTCAATCACTCACTTCTACATACATTCAATTTGAACACCTTAATGGTATCGTCTAAATCTCAATGCCTTGAAAACCTTCCAAAGCAGCAAATTTCCAAAACAAGCTGTACGGGGACTCACTCCAATTCCAAGCCTCGGTCGCCCACGGATGAACCTTTCCACGAGCTGTTTTTCCATGCTGCCAAAGTCGTATTCAATTGTCGTGCCCTTTCCGACTTCCAGGGAATAGTTGCAGTTGGCCAAAATTATGGGCTGGAGATCGTGGACCGGATGGTAAGCCACAAGATGGGCGTAACTTGCGTCAAAAATGTCAACGCGTGCCTGCAATCTGAAATAAAATACAGCGGGTCTGTAAAATCAAGTACACTACTGTATATCCCAGGCAGGGTGCGATTTTTGACCTGGAGCAGGAGGGGGATATGTCGAGCTTGGGGAGATGTAGTTGTTGGGAAAGTGTAGCAGTGGGGGGATGTAGTGGTGGGGGGATGTAGCAGTAGGGGGATGCAGTTGGGCAGTGGGGGAGGAGGGAATTCCCCCTTCCCCTACAAATCGCGCCCTGATCCCAGGTACGATATATCCAAAACCATCAAATATGGTTGCGCATCACACGGGACCGTACATTGCGGTACGTTATAACAGTGTTATAACTTGTTTTACCTGTAAGTTTATAAAAAATATACTAACGTATCGAAGTTCTACTGTATTTCCAATTATGGTCACGTAATAAAGTAAGTAAGTCCCACAACATCTAAATAATCTAATTTCTTAACAGCCACACAAAGACAATAATAGAAATAATGTCTTTAATAAACAGAAAAATAACAGATATAAATAACAGATTTCAAATTCAGACTTCTAGAGAACACAACATTTTCACAATTTCACCAACCACCATCACCACCACCACCACCCCAGGCGTAAACTTCTATTAGGCCTCTAGGCTCGAGCCCCCACTTTTGAGAGGGGAACGGAAAAGGGAAAGGTATAGGGGTAAGGCTCCCACTCTTTAATCTGAGTTTTACACCCATACCACCATCAGTGGTGGTTTCACCATATTGATGACCGACTGGGGATCCACCCCCCCCCCGTGTTTAATCTAGACTCCTGGACTCCGGGGGAACTGAAAAAGCCAGGGGGAAAACTGACAAAGCCGGGGGGATTCTGCTAGGGGCCGCTGTTAGTCCATGTAGTATTCCAAAATTTCCGGGGGGGGAATTTGAAATATCCGGGGTGGGGGGAAATGGCAATTCCCCCCCGGAAACGGCCTAGATTAAACACTGCCCACCCCCACCCCCACCAAGAATTCCTGGAACCGCCACTGACCACCATAACAAACTCAACCCACCCCACCCCACCACCACCAGCACCTCCATTAGACGCAAATCTATCATGGTCGCCTACGCCTGCTTCGTCTCTTTGCTGTAATTCTCGAGGAAGTCGTTCTGTAGCGCCTGCAGATAGTAGACGAGCGCGACCGAGCACAGACCCCACCCGTGCAGCGAAGGCAAAAGCATCGCCAGACAGCTTTCCAGCCGGAGCGGTTCCTGCGTGAACTCCAGCGGAATGGTGTACCCGCCGAAAGCTGGGCGAAAACAAAAAAACAACATCGGATCGGGAAAAGCCAAATTAATAATAATGGCCACAAAAACTGAGATCAGCACCGGAACCTACGGGCATTAAGCCTAAAGGGTGAAACGTTACTTTTTTCTTTAACTTAAAGTATCACAAGACTTGGTCATTGATAATTTAAATACCACGAATTACAGTGAATAGAGTAAGGCTATTAATATTAATATCAGTATTAACCCGTTAACTGGGCGCCCCGAGTAACGCTCGTTTATTTTACATTGAGTTACAAATAGTTGCCCAGTTAAGGGGTTAATTGCAATTATAGACATCATCAGGTCAGTTCAGGTTTTCGTCCTCCAGCTGTGTCCCGCTATCGACTTCTCCAGGACATCTCTCCAAAATTCTCTGTCCTTGGAAACTTCTTCCAAGGTCATTCGGTGTCTTCCAGAAGTCTTTCCACAGAGATTCAGTTCTGAATCCCGCATAATAAGCGACCATAAGCATCGTATGAAATCACAGATATCTTAAGCAGATATAAATGTCATGTGCGGTTGTGTATATCACATACGGTGATTTGGTAGACTCGTTCGTACGCAGTTCCACGCCTCTGAAAAGCTGTTGATGAGAACATGAAGGTTCTGGCGCTGATTTTCTGAAACAAAGTGTACCGGTAACTACCGATAATATTTCAACTCATGAAAAAATAACTTTTACATAAAGACTATATCTCTGAATCAAATTCCATTTTTTACTATTGATCATTTTATTGCCTAGAATAGCGGTAATTTTGTAACTAGTTCATTTTAATTTATATTAATATTGAGTTTGTATCATTATTTTTAAAGTCTGCCAAAGTTTTGGACATTCATTGCTTATGTATATATACTGTAATTTGAATTTTTACTCCTTGTCTAGTTAAGCTTTTTTCTTTTTCTTGACTTGTATTAAACAGGATGGTGAGAAATATACTTATTTGATTGATTGATTGATTGATTGATTGATTGATATGTAAAACATCAAATCCTTAGTATAATTAAACCAAAAGTCAATATCATTATTTTTTTATAGCACCATTTCTAATACAGTAGAACTTCTCATTTGCCATTTCCATCTGGCGAAAGAAGGCTGAGTCGACCTTAGGGCTCCGGCGGGAGTTGAACCCGCAACCTTCTGTTCCATCGTCCAACGTTGTTACCACTCTGCTAACTTCCTGCCCCTAAAATTTCACTTGAAAGTGTTAACAGAATTGCAAGAAAAGTGCTGAATGTGACTGATGCATAAAGACGGTCGTTACCATCTCTGATGTTGTCAAGAAATTCTCCGATCTTCATCGTCGTTGCCTCCGAACTGTCGACACAGCGGTTGAGTCTTTGCAAGAGCAGACGATGAAGACGAAGGACATCCGCAGCAGACGGATGGCTCTCAGCTGATGCTCCTGAAAGAGAAAATATTTATGTCATATTTTTGCCCATTTATGAACATGATTAGAGCAAAAACCAGACAAAAGCCAAATAAGAAAAAAAACTGAATTACTTGTTTAAGGAAAAGCTGGAGAATGGGAAAGGTCTTCGGTTTCTTCCCATCCTTCCCTCTGCCTTTCTTCTGAGCCAAATTCTCATCAAACGCATGGGCAAGATGTTCAAGACAGATATGCGACCGGAATCGCCAGAGCGACTCCTCTTCGTGAATTTTCCCAACGTTCCTATTCTCGGCTGGAGCATCAACTTCAAATATGGTTCGAAGAAGGGGGTTATTACCTGGAAGAAAAACAGCACAATTATTTGAAAATCCAAGAGAAAACAACAAAATACACATAAATCATATGAGAAAAAAAAACATTCAACTAGAAATCCTATGAAAAAACATAGCTACCAGAAATCCTAGGAAAACCAAAAAGTTGATTTATAAATCCAAGTAAAAACAACAATGCTACCTAAAACTCTTATGAACAAACAAGGCTACCAATAAAATCCAATGAAAAACAATGAGACCACCTAGAAATCTAAGAAAAAGAGCAAACAGCTACCTAAAAATCCTAGTAAAACACAGCAAGGCTATCTAAAACTCCTAGGAAAAACAAGGCTACCTAGAAAATACATTTAATTCATCAATATTCTCAAATTAATGCTGACATTAATCAATTATAACAGCAGATTTTGAGATTAAAATATAAGTTATATATATATATATATATATATATATATATATATATATATATGTGTGTGTGTGTGTGTGTTATATATAATATATATATAAGTTACTTATTTCTACAAACTTACCAAGCCTATCATCATTGACCATCTTGTTATTGGCTTCTTGGATTTTTGCATCGAGTCCCTGTATTTTAGAGAACACGATCAAAATACACAAAAATAAATAAATTGAAATTGTAGTCACACTAAGTCAATGAAATTATCCAAAGCACTTTTGTAAAAACGGTTAATTGTTAACACAGATTGTCCAAAGAAATGTTCCCTCTCAAAACAGATGGAAAAGAACAAATGAGGAGAGCAAACTAGACTCAATATCATGTGTTTGCAATATACAGGGTTATGCAATTAGGAGTGGTGGGCAAATTGTCTGTTTTCACAAGAAGACCTCAGCAGTCCACAAAAAGGAATATGAATATGAATATGAATGTTAATATGAATTTTTGTTGGGTCCAATGACAATTACAAAATACACACATTCATCGTCTGAAAACATTAATACATCAAAAATCAAAATGATTAGCATTGAAAATTTTGCTATCAACATACAACATACGCATGCACTCGTGAGCAGGTGTGTGCACACAAACACATGTTACAGATCAGGTAAAAAAACAGATAGATAAACTTATAAGATACAAGATACAGCATTCTGACCTGATCCCTAAATGTGCATACCTGAAGTGCTTGTGCAATGTATGCATTGACATAGGAGCTTTCCCACTTTGTACGCGACTCCTTGGTTTGAAGCTGAAGATCGAGGCCATCAACTGAAACATTAACATCGAATAAAAACTCTTAGAAAATACTAAAGACAAATGTCACAACAGGTCACTCTGCCAGATTATTATTATTATTATTATTATTATTATTATTATTATTATTATTATTATATGGTTAATGCACGTTAAGTCATTCACAGAGTGAAGAGTTGTAAGTGCAGAGCAATTAACCCCTTTACCAGCCATTTATTTGTAACGTAATGTAAAATGGATGCATATGTGCATCATGGCCGGTAAAGGGGTTAAGGAATGAACAACTTACCCAGTGTCGCAATGCAATTGCTATCAATCAATCAATCAACTTCTGTGGCGCCACTATCACAATGCCTATTGTATCAACAACTTACTTGTTTGACAAATCATACAAGTGACATTTGTTAAATCACCCTAGACTTTGCCTTGGTCATGACCTTGGCGATACATAAGTTGTCTTGATGATGATGATGATGATGATGATGATGATGATGATGATAATAATAATAATAATAATAATAATAATAATAATAATAATAATAATAATAATAATAATAATAATAATAATAATAATAATAATAATAATAATAATAATAATAATAATAATAATAATAATACAGAACAGTCTATATAATATAACTACTACTATGTACTACTTACTACTACTAATAATAATAAGGCAGATGTTCTAATACATTCTCTATGTCTGTTTGTGGAGTCACGATACAAAGATGTTTAAGAAACTGTTATATGGACAACCAAATTGTTTAATCAAAATAATAATTATAATAATAATAATTATTATTATTATTATTATTATTATTATTATTATTATTATTATAATCGCCGATGGCGCATCAAATCCAATCTGAATAAAAGCCACGACAAGCCAGAAAGTTCAGTCAGATGCTAGGGTCAGATTCCACCACCACACCCAAGAGTCAGAATTCATTAAAAATTAACTACCTATAGAGACCCACAGCAAAAAACCAACACTGATTACTCCTTGCACTAGCAACAGCTTCTCATTACGACAATCTTCTTAAACGACTTGCTCAATGTAAAAACGGATATGTCCGGGGCAGTTGTTGCTTAAACCATGTTGAACGTTGTGAATCATGAAGTGTATGAGAATGTGTAAGAATAGGAAGACGTCGTCTCTACTGAGTCCCACCGCGTTCTGGATCGTGTCGACGTCGGATGCGAAGTGATCGAAAATGAATTGAGAGACATTCGCAGGATCGACAGGAGGCACAATCAACTGACCGACAGCCTTTAAGCGAAAACGGAATCGTGAAATAAAACGGTTTCAAATCAGAAGCAGTCTACTATTGTCGCGAAGATCACAAGTGATGGAAATAAATAAAAATATTTTTTAAAATATAACTCTAAATTATTGTCGTCGCAAAATTATTTTAAACTTTTCTTAACCCCTTATCTGGGTGCCCCGAGTAACGCTCGTCCATTTTGCATTACGTTACAAATAAGTGGCCGGTTAAGGGGTTAAACCACAGTTGGGGTTACCTCCATGGGCGCCCACAGAAATTTTTCCAGGAGGGGGCTAAACACATTTTAACACAATGGTCACGGTTAATATTTTAGCAAGGTTTTCAAATTTCAATGTGAAAAGTGATATTTGCATTTTTCAGGGAGGAATTGCCCCCTCTTGCCCCAATGTGTGGGCACCATTAGTTATCTCCAAACTGGAAATTGTTTCCCCTCTGGTAATCCTATTTTCACTCAACTTACCTGTTTTCCATTGCCAATGAATTATAGAGGGTGGTGCAAAAAACCGGACTATATTAAATGCCAAACCTAATGTGACAAGTCCGTTTTTTTGTGCCACCATGTATTTACTTGGTTCTCAGGCCCCAGTCACAAAAAAATTTGGCCCTTCGTAAAATCGAGTTGAATACCTCTGCCCTAGACATAATGGCACCAGAATAGAGTCAAATGATTGATTGATTGATTGATTGATTGATTGATTGATTGATTAACAAGCTAATATCTAAAAGTGGCACTACTTACCTGTGGATTTTCAAGTGATCCAAGGTACATGGACATGTGAAGCAGAGCGCGCATGATCGCCGTGGCCGCTGCCGACATCTGACGCTCGGGAACGGGCGATCGTTTCTGCGGTTGCCCCAGAATGTGACCTCTTCGGGTTTTATCCTCGCTGGAAAAACATCCAAAAGCCAAGTTATCCGAAGAGTCGAAGCAGATAATAATAATAATAATAATAATAATAATAATAATAATAGTAATCACAGAAAGATGCAAGCGGCCAATCAGATGTGCTTATAATAAAAATATCAGTATATCCTACTTTGATGACTAACACGGACAAAAAATGTCATGGTTTGAGGGTTTTATTGGTTACAATTTGTGATGCTGACATTTTGTCCCCATGACATTTTGTCAGATGTGCTGAAACTTTTTGCCCAAAATGTCATGGTTTAGGTTAGGGTTGACATTTTGACATTTTGTCCGTGATGACATTTTGTCCCCATGACATTTTGTCCGCTGAAATTTTGCCCGTGACATTTTGTCCCCATGACATTTTGTCTAGCACTCTAAGTTAATCTCAAGGAGAGGCTGAAAAATTCATTCCATTGATCAAAGATAATTTGTCTATATTTATATATATTTATATATATATATATATATATATATTATGTATATGTGTGTGTGTGTGTGTGTGTGTGTGTGTGTGTGTGTGTGTGTGTGTGTGTGTGTGATGTGTGTGTGTGTGTGTGTGTTATTAATCTGATTTTTAACCACTAGCAAGAAATACTATAGGAAGCATTGTTAGCTCTCTCATAAAAGATTAGCATTGTCTTGGCTTCACTTACGAGGCTCCCATAGCTATGTTACCAGGCAGCAAGGTGTGGTTTGTACCCCCGACTTCTGCACCACACTGAAAGCATGT